>MRSU01008228.1:0-15257 GCA_008369845.1 Trichomonas gallinae
ATTGTCATATCAAATGAATACATAATTCATAGTAATTTCCCCTACTTACTGTGGTAAATTTTGTATATTATAATGAATATAGATGAAAATTTCAAATTCAATTTGCTTAGTATATATCATATTTTATTACAATTTACCTCATATGGATACATTTATCTGCTCAATAACAAGTTAGTTCAGTCTTGAATTCATGTTAAAAAAATAATGTCATGTAAATTTTGCAATTTGACATTACAAACTTCTATGTTAGTGTTATTACAATAGAATAGAGGAAAATAAGATTAGAAATTGAACAAATTTATATAAAGAACAATAATATAAAATCATATAATTATTCAACCGATTCATCGATATCTGGGATTCCACCAATAATTTTATGTTTTTCTCCAGTCTCTGATACAAGAAAACCTGTGAGAACATCAACTTCAAATAATATATGATGTAAAGATTTTAGAGAATCTTCATCTGTCTGCAAGCCTTGATATTCACTATATTCTATTCCTAAATCATTGCAGCCAGAACGCAATGCATCGAAACAAATTGTTCTGCAAATTTTATGAAGATATTCAGCATCAAACTCTTTGAATATTACTCTTTTCTTCTTGCACTCTATTTTAAAATGCTTCCCTTCGGAATCAAAAAGCATATTATGAAGCAAAAGTCTCATAATATGTTTTAGGAAAATGTCATTTACGGGCGTGATAGCGAAAATTTAAATCACAAAATATCTTGAAATATGTGTGTATTTATTATTGTAATGTATTTTTTGAAATTATTTCTTCAAACTTGTTGATATTTCATAAGCAAATCAAGTCTTGTATGAATTATATATATCATTTAACTGTAATATTTGCATATCAAACTGTATCCTAGTGTATGAGGCCAAATATTAAACTAATAAATTTGAAGATCATGAAATTTAACTATACATAGTGATATATCAATATAATATGTTTATACACTTTATCTATTGATATATCTCTGAATACACATTCTTTGATCATGAAATTTTATTCTTATATCGTTTCTATTGATAAAATTAAAAATGTTCAATGTGAGTATAATACAAATTCCCACATTACAAATAATGCAATTGATAATAACAAAAAAAATTAAATTTATAACAAAAAATAAAACAAGAAAAAATAGAATTAGTAGTCAGGTTGTGTATAATGGTAAACAGTATATTCTCTATTGCTGAACACCTCCTCCCAGTTTTTTGGAATTGCATCAGCAGGAATATCATTCAAAGCTGAATTACTTCTTATAATATAAGATGCGTGCTTCTCTAGTCCCTCACAGTTATTTGCCGCAAACTCTTTCAGCATCTTCTCTCTCTTCTCTTTATCAACGCCAATGTGCCTAGTTGACCTGATGCTGCTTAAGAAGACTTGTCTTCCACCAATGACAGATGCGACTTGTATGTCAGTCCTCGGTGCAATGAAGACAGCGTCGCGCGGTGTCCTTCTCATTATGAAAGTTGCAAGAGTTTCATCGACATCGTACCATGATGGGCTTCCACTGTTAAACTGCTTGTGGGTTCCAGCAAATGACGCCAGACAAGTTACAACTGTAAATATTATAGCGATCATTGCAACTACTCCTCTTTTTTCGCCGCTCTTCGGAAGGAAAACGAATCTGTACCACATCGCAGCGTAAACAACGCCAGCAATAATCATGAACACACAGAAGACAGTGACCTGTGTGTACTCGCAGAATGGAACAAGCTTCAAGAAAGTGAATATAAAGAAGCAAATAACAGAAGGAAGGAAAATGATTCTCTCGGATTTGTTCAGCAAAAAGAAGCCAACGAGGAGAACGAGTTGGAAGGTTCCATACATGCCCATCCAGAAGTCCACGGCAGGGAATAACACGCCGCGCTTATACAACTGTGACCATGGCGACTCGATACCAAACAAATTCGACAAAAATGTTGGCGTTAACATTCGCGTGATGTGGAAAGCTGTTCCGGCTCCGAAACCAATGACAAGAAGAATGAAATTGAAGTGTGCTCGGCCTGAAAACGAATAAAAAACTACAAAAATGGCAAAATATGCTGCAAATCCGAAAAATGCTTGATGTTGTGAAGGTGGTAGAAGCAAACCTGGCATAAATCCTATGAATAAAGATGCCTTCTTATCTAATTTTATGGATTTGTTCGCTATCTTAAATATAATAACAAAAATTGGAGCGAGAAGCGAAATTGCAAATATATTTGGCGGACTGGCAAGATAAATTGAAAGTAATGGATGAAAACGTGATGGGTGACCCATAAACATGTCTGTTACATAATCATTGAATCTGTTTGTTCTTGATGAATTAATTAGAAATCCGAAGAATCCAAAACCACCGACGTTTAACGCAATAAATGGGGCTAAAACGGCTATATATTCGGGTAATTTGAAATCTTTTGCGAAATTATACATTGCAATTAGATATGCAAACATTTCAAGAGATGTTGGCAGCAACAAGCCCATTCTCATTGATCCTTTGCCAATACGTATCATTGTGCTGTGAAGAGCTGTTAACCAGCGAGTTACCACTGATAAACCAGCAAAGTTAGGGTGTTTCATCTTAAATATGTTGAGTTTTGGGCTGTTTACACCGTGTAAGAAACTAGCCTGAAGAGATAAATCTTCTTGAATAAAAGGTTCCATATTTGGAGGTAAAAATCTCGACGAATGAAAATATGCTCGATTTGCAATATAAAGTGGGATGATAATGTATGCTGCTAATGCGCCAATGTCGTAATAATTGAATTTCATTGTTTTTCGTATTTTTAATTTTAATGTTAAAGCGGCAATAAGTAAAACAAAAGTAATGAATCCAAGTATTGCGATGTGTACTAGTAAATGAAATGTGTTTTGACCGAAAAATAATGATGTAATGAAAAATATTAGAGTAGAAACTCCAATTCCTGTAGGTATTCCAAAACTTATCATGACAAATATATTCAGTTCCGATGGGAGTAAACAAAACGATAATAATACTCCCATACAAACTTCAAGAAGAGATAATGGAATCCATAACATTATTGGATCAAGATTTTGTCATGTAAATTATGAAATCTGTTTTGTAAATATGAAAATTGTCGTGTAAAATATCCCAATTTTATTGAAGCAGCTCCTGTATTAAAATTTGTCATGTAAATTTTGAAATTTGTTATGTAAAGAATACAAATTGTTGTGTAAAATTCCCCTTTTATTTTAGACGTCCCCTGTATTAAAATGTCAAGTGATGATGCAAATGTATATGAAGTCGAAAAAATTATAGCGCACAGAGACATTGCTCAATCTAGAATTTACTTCGTTAAATGGGTTGGATATCCTGATAATGAAAATTCGTGGGTTGAAGAGCCAAATATGGGATGTACTGATTTACTCGAAGAATATTTAAAAACTGTTCAACAGAAGAATCAAAAAGCATTGGATGATTACCATAACAATGTTAAACCTGACTATGTCGATTCATTATCAGAAGATATTCAAATTTCAAAAATTTTAAATGGTCATCGGAACCAAAAAGGTATATATTACAAAGTGCAATATAGTGATAACTCAATACATTATGTTGCAAGCGATTGTCTCAAAAAATTCTTCCCATATTTATTATACCAGTTCCTCAAGCCACGTATTCGTACAGTCAACGATTCCAACTAGATTTTATCGTGGATATCATGCATATATCATGATTTCCCGCAAATATTTTAATCTATTTTGAAACAGCGTTCAATTTGATTGTATATATTTATATCACACATATCCCGTTCTGAATATTTTTTCAAAATAGGATTTTACAGATTATATTTTCCAAATTATCAAAATCTCGACTAATCATGATTTACAAATGATTATGATCAATAACTATTCGAGATATTATATTATTTGTAGCAAAATATATATCTTATTGAAAAGATTTATTCTCCGATTTTTCAATTTCAAGATTTTGAAGGCAAAAATTTGCCATCTTAGAGTAAAAGATGTATTATAATGAAATATTTCCGAAATTTTCGCATTTTTTCATTATGTCAAGAGGAAAATATCGCCAGCATTCAGAGACTTTTGATAGCCCAGATCCAAACCTGCAAAAACAGTGGGAAGACCTCAAGGATGTGTTATGTGATAATGAATACATGACAAGATACAAGATTATGATCGGTCAGCCGATAAATCTCAAAACAATCTTCAATATATGGACAACACCGAGCACAGACTTATCTAATATATGGTCACACTTCTTAGCAGCCATTTTCTTCATTGTCAGAGGCTGTTTCTTCAAAGAGAGAATCTTCTGGTTACATATGGTGACTGCTTACACATACATTGTATCTTCCTTGTATCACACGTTCAGAAACTACAGCAGAAATCTATATGATATCATGCTCAATTTTGATGTTTCTGGAATTGCAATTCAAATCTTTTCATACGACTTTGTTGATACAATTGCTTTCTTCTATAACCGCAATAACAAACTTATGTACATCTATATTGGCGTTTTTTCGGTTCTTGCGATTTTAATTGTTGGAAGTGTTCCATTTATTCTCAGGAGAAAGCTATATACACTCAGAACAGTCTCATTCTCCATTTGTGCGCTTACTTGCTTCCCCCTTTTCGCTCATGGAATTAAAGTTTACGGATGGAACTCTAAATCGCAAAGAATGCTGTATCTCCGTATAATTACCATCGCTCTTGAAGGTGTTGGCATATTCTTTAGAGCAAGCAAGATTCCTGAGAGATTCTGCCAAGGAAATATATTCCAATGGTGCTTCCACTCTCATTTCTGGTTCCATATAGCTGCTTCAGTCGGAAGCTTTGTTGGATGCTTATCCTGCGAAGCAATGTTATGATTTAATCAATGTTCATTGATTTTAATTTACTAATTGTATGAATTAATGTGCCTCTTATATACAAACAATCATTTTGAGATCAATCGAGTGTAAAATTAAATTTTTTAAAAAAAAATATTATGAATTGATGCTTTAATATCTCGTAATAAGAGATATTCTTGTTAAAAATGAAAAATGTTGAATGAAAAGATGTATTTATTAGTAATTAAATATTCAATTTTTTCAGAATGTGTTGCCATTATGAGCCCAATCTTCGCCTGCCTTGTTCTGAAAAACGATGAAAATACGGCTGCCATCGAATCCATGGTCTACGAACCATTGATTAATTGCTTTAGCTGTCTTCTTGTTAGCTTCTGCGTTGACTCCACCAACAGCGTTGAGCTTAATGAATGCCGCCTTGTCGTTGTTGCCTGCAAAAGCCATGGATGTGTTGTCCTGGAAGACGGCCATAACATATTGGATTGGCTTTGACATGACATCAGCAATTAAATGACTTAATTCGACTGCGTACTTGTTCTTCTCTTCTTCTGTGAACTTGGCGTTAGTCTTAACAAGAATTGCTGGCATGAAATGAAGTGAGAAAATTTTGTATTGAAATTTTATCCACAAAGAATTGATAATCATCAAAATCGTTTGCGTGAAAATGCATATATCAATGTGTAGGTCATTATTTCATGATTTGCTTTTAATTTTCAACTTCTTTTCATTCAATTACAAAAAAAAATCGGAAATTGAGAGGGAGAACATTCATGATCTTAATATTTGGATAATCTCATTGATATTTGCATAAATCGTACTATTTTCCTATATATTGATGAAACGCTTGTGTTATCTTTGAAAAAAACTCAAAAATTATTGACCGGTCAAACGAATCAAGCTTTAAGAGCATAATGTCAAACATATATTGGATATTTGTATATTGTTAACCAACACAACAAGAATAAAACACTAATTTTAATGTTAATATTTCAAAAAATATAAAATAATCTAATATATTCAGGAGTATTACTCTATATTAGATATTGATAATAAATTTAAATACTATATTGTATTAATCGTATTGAATCTGATGAAAATATCATCAGGCAAAGTGAATATGTAAAATCTGTAACTAAAAATAGTTACTTTGTATGCTTTGTCAAAGTTTTTGCTGAATTTTCGTGATTGAAATATTATTACTTCGAATATTTAAATTCATGCTTGTAACTTGTACCAATGACATTCTATTGGTGAATGCATCAATGATTTAGTTGTTAAAGTCACTGATTCTGCATTTTTAAATACCAAAAAATAAACGTACATTTTTTCGAAAATCATGAATAATGAGAGAGCTGTTTTACTTGATTCACTACATGAGCTATCAAACATTTTAGAAACAGGATTGGATCGTGAAACATTGTCAATTCTTTTAGAACTCACTGAATCTGGAGTAAATCCAGAAGCGTTGGCTGCACTAATCAAAGAACTTCGCAAACAGAAAGAAGAAAACGATCAAGAGACGCCCACATTCTTCGATTAATTGGAAAATTATTACAAAATCTCTCTTTTTTCTTATATTTACATTTCAATTTTACTTCTAATTCAATATTTTTCGAAAATTTAATAACAACTGCTTCATGCTACCTAATAATCCAGCAATAATCATTCAATATTGTTGAATATTTATTTTCGATTCAATAATTTCAATATATTACCTATAATAAGGACTCGAAAAGATATAACTTCATATAAATACTATTATAGTTCTTCAATATTAAGTTATATAAAGTAATCCATTTTTAATTTAGAAACTAAATATTTAAGATGAATAATAATTAAATCCAAATCAAAGATTCTACAATTTCCAAAATTATTATCGAAAAATAATAAATATTTGTTTTGTTATTGTTAAGATTGGGATACAGCAGATCTTCTCATATATATATTTGTTGCATGATTGTAAACATCTTCTATCTCAATAATAAATAAAAATATTAATAAATACGAAATTGATGGTTTTTGATCAAAAATTTGTGTTATATATGTGATGAAATATTTGAATATGAAATAAAATCAGCAAAAAAATGTAAACTTTGGACGATAAAAACTTCACAGGTTTATACATTTTTTTGTCAGAATGATGCAAACACCGCAAAAACCGGGCATTCTTCTCGCGGCTTCGTACGCGTTGAGAGTGCATGCATTCGATATCTCAACAGGACAAACACTCGAAGAATTTGAAATCTTAAACTCGCAAGCAAATAGAATCGTCACGATTGGAAACGAGCCAACATTCTTTGTCGGCGCATACTCGTATATCTTCGGATATGACTTCCAGTCAAGAAATCGCAAACACTCGCAAGGATTTATGAGCCACGAAGGAAATGTTACAGATATTGTTGCGACACCAACACAGTTATTGAGCTGTGGTGAGGATAAAACCATCAAGGTATGGGATAGACGCACAACAAAAGCATCTATTACAATTCCTACGACAAGCGCATTAAATTCGATTATTTTAATGCCGTCAAATAACACATGCACTGTCTGTGATGAGAATGGTGTTGTTAGCCTCTACGATCTCAGGCAGTCTGCACGCATACAGAAGACTGAATCTGCGAAAGTTCCTGTTAGATCATTAGCGATCGCCCCAGATGGCACCTATTTCGTTGCTGCTAACCAGGATGGAACAACTGTCTGCTATTCGATCGAAGGTGACAGTTTCAAGGAACATTACAGAATTCAATCACATAATGATACACAATTACGCTGCGCTGTTGCACCAAATAGCAAAACATTCGCTACATCTGCTGCTGATAATAGCGCTAGAATTTGGAATATCGAAACAGGCGATATGAAGCAATCTTGCATGGCTGGCGAGG
Organism: Trichomonas gallinae; assembly: GCA_008369845.1. Taxonomy (NCBI): domain Eukaryota; phylum Parabasalia; order Trichomonadida; family Trichomonadidae; genus Trichomonas; species Trichomonas gallinae. Next base: position 7,708 of record MRSU01008228.1, read on the forward strand.
CCCAGGAGTGGACATGGGATATTGCTTTCACTTCTGATTCGGCTTATCTCTGCACAGGAGGAAGTGATTGCTCTTGCAGATTATGGGACGTTGAAAATGGAAGAATGGTTATGCAGATGCCACAGCTTCCTAAGTGTGTATCAGCAATTGCAATTCTTAATGCTTAAAAAACTGTCGGAACAGAATTTGTTGAAAAAATTAAAACATTTAAAGTATAAAACTCTGTAAACAATTAATTTAATACTGAACTTTATTTACATCAAATGTAATTAAAATTTACCAAACAATATAAAAACAAAATTTTGGTAGAAAACGTAGAATTTCATTTGTATGCGGAATTATCCTTCCAGAAGTCAGATATTGTGCTCTTTTGCTGTTGTTCTTTTAATTTCGCTCTTTTTTGTGTAATTGCTGACTCCAAATCTAGTCTATCCTTGTCATTGCCGTCTGCTGAAACGGGAAAGTTGTAAGACGTGAGGTCATGTGTAAATCCTGGAAAAAGATTCTGATAATATAACGAAGTCATTTGTTGGAAACAGAAAAAAAATTAATATAGTCACTTTTATTAAATTTTGACATGTAAATAAGAATTACAAATATGATATTTAAACATCTGGATGTTTCTTGCGTATTTCTGCTATCTTTCTATCCATTTTTGGTATTTCTTCACGGTATTCGTCGAGAGTTTGAAGCTCGCTGAAATCTTCAATATATTCATTCAAAGCATTTATATCTCTTTGCATTTCGGTGTTGGTTCTATCTGATTTTAGCTTATTGCTGAGTTTGTTGGAAATATCTTGTAATTCAGCATTTTTCCTCTCGAAACTATCTTTAACATCATCATTTTCATTAAACACCTTCAAGTTTTCCCTGATCATCTGTTCATCTGCCTCAGATGGCGCTGCGACAGATTCGAATCTGTGGCTCCACTTCCTTCCATCGCAGAGTGCGTCAAGTGACAAAATGCCGTTGGTGTCAACGCTGAGACGAATTTGCAAACTGAGCTCACCTGCTCTTTTTTGTGGCAAATTATCAATTGTAAAAGTGCCAATGAATGCGTTTTCTAAAGCTATCTTGCTTTCACCTTGATATATGCAAATATCTGCATACTTCTGGTAGTTCTCAACTGTTGAGAATGTCTTGGAACCTGTTGCAGGAATCTTTTTGTCGCGCGTGATAATTTCTTCAAATTTGCCGCCTGCTGTATATATGCCATATGGAAGTGCAACTTTATCTACTAGAATGATCTCTCTGTGTGGCTGAGGCCTGGATGCAGGCTTTGCATCAGGCATTTTAAATGTGTCAGATGACGACTCTGTGTTGCTGGCAAAATTTGGCTTTGAAAGCATCTTTGGATCTGAAGAAGAATTATCCTTTTTCTTGACGAGAAGCTTCTCTCTTGGTTGCGGTGCATCTGAGCTGTCATCTGATGAAATAAGAACTAGACCTGTTGACTTGCGACCATTATCGATGTCGATATCAGAAATCTTTGTCTTTGATATTTCTTGCTGTCCATTCACGTTTATGTTGTAGCAGTGCAGTGCTGCGCCTCTTGCGACCTCTTCTACAGCGTAAATGCCGTCGCGCGGTACTTTTCCGAAAAATGTTTGTAATTTTTCCTTGATAAGAGGGATCTGCGAAGATCCACCTACGCAGATGATCTCATCTATGAGGTTTTTGTCTAAATTCTTCTCTTGGAGAAGGTCTTTGATTGGTTGAAGAGCATCATCCAAAAAGTTACTGATAAGATTGTTAAATTGGTTGAGAGTGAGCTTTCCTGATAATACATTGCCTTTAACTTTTATATCTATTAGGCCGCTTTGGTTTGATGAAAGTTGTATCTTTAACTCTTCGCAGTGACGTCTTAAATCCATGATGATTCTCTTTCCTTCGTTTGTTTTATCATCAATTTCGACGCCAAATTTCGTCTTGAACTGTTCTCTGAAATAATTAACAAGAATCGTATCAATGTCTTGACCACCGAAGTGTGGCTTGCCCTTAGATCCAGTAACTACGCATTTCTTGTTAGAAATCTCTATGATTGATACATCCAATGTGCCGCCACCAAAATCGAAAATTAATGCTTTGGCTTCAGTGTGATTATCAAGTGATTCTGCGTATGCAATGGCTGCAGCTGATGGCTCATCAATTAACTTGACGTTTTTGAAGCCCGCAATTTGAGTTGCAGCAAACATTGTTCTTTCACGCTGAGCATTTCCGAAATACGCAGGGATTGTAATTACTACATTATCACATTGTTTGTTTAATGTATTTATTGCCATCTGTCTTAAATGTTTAAGGATTGTTCCTGATATTTCTTCTGGAGTTAAGGTATAATCCTTCCCTTGGTACTTGACATCGATCTTAATGCTATCCTTGTCGCCAGCATGTACCCTAAATGGCCAGTATTTCATATCATCCTGTACACATCGATCATGAAAGTTTCTTCCTATCATTCTTTTGCTGTCGAATATAGTGTTTTGGGGGTCAATTGTAGCGTGGTCTCTGGCCTCGTCGCCGATAAGCTTGCCTATGTCGGTAAATGCGACATAAGATGGAGTAACAATTTTATGCCTTGAATTGTATATAGGGTCAAGTCTGCCCTTGTTCTCGTTCCAATTGTAGACGCAACAAAATGTTGTGCCAAGATCTATACCTAAATATGCTGACATTTTAAAAAATGAATGTGTTGGAAAATTAAATCAAAAAAAAAAATTATGACAAATATTGACTCTTTAACCTATGTAGATTCTAATAAAAATAAGACTTGAATTCCATTGAAAAAAATTTGCCTACCTGAAAATTTTTCTCGAAATAACGCAATATTTGCCATCAACGTATCATATAGGATGCGTTTATCTCGATAAAATTGGTGCTTGCCAAATCTACTTTCTTGATTTGTCGTAAGTCATTTCACAAATCGCAAAAATTTATGTTTCTGTTCATAACTATACATTTATCCTATTAAAATTCATCAATAAATGTTATCTTTTCACAAATCATGAATTTGTCAACAATGCACCTGTGAAATGTAACCTTATGAGATAATATAAATAAAATATCATCAAAATTGCAGATAGTCAAGAATATATTTCATTCAAAATCAAAATTGAGTTTTAAAACGCTATATTTTTCTCAAATGATTTTAAATGAATATAATATATCATTTTCAGCCGCAAAAGTTAATTTTACATAAATCGTAACTCATGTACATAAATATACATATTTTGGCGGCTTTGTAATATAATTCAATGTTATTCTAGATGCCATCCCTTGAATACTCACATTTTTCATTAAAAAATGAGCAAAATAATATTTTTTTGTGAATAATAATCACAAATAACTGTATATATGAGCGATGTTCAGACTTTTCCATGATTTGTTTAATATGAATATGGATATTTCGATATTTTGTAATATGAATTCAAATTCAGTTAAGATATATATAATTCATAATATCATATTTGACATACATAAAAATATCATTTTTGTTCTTCTTTTTTAATAACAAAGATAAGTATATTACAATGCAGTCATTAAATATCGAAATCTTCATTCGAGAAGCTGAGATCCACATCAGAGTCCTCAGGATCATCCTGCTTAGCTGGAGCAGGAGCTGGTTTTGCAGGTGGCTGAGATGCTGGTTTGGAAGCAGCTGGTTTAGCAGGAGGTGCTTTAGTCGGTGTTACATCATCATCGTCGTCGAAATTAAGATCCATCATGCTCGATGTATCCTCTATTGGTGCCTTCTGAGCTGGTTTAGCTGGAGCTTTCTTAGCTGGCTGAGGTGGTTCAGTTGATTCGTCGGAGAATCCTAAATTGCCAAGGTCAAAGCTATCATCTGGTGGAGCAGGCTTGGCAGCTGGCTTCGGTGGCTGAGAAACTGGTACCTTTTTCGGAGTATCTGCTGGAACTTTTTCTTCATCATCATCAAAGTTAATGTCGCTGCTTTGGTCATCGCTGACGGCTGTAACATTGTTTGCTTTCTTGGATGCACTGTTTGCTGGCTGTTTTGGCTGCGGTTTCTGTGGAGAATCAGCGGGTTCTGATTGATCGAATGAAAAGTTCATATCTGATGAAGCTTGCTCTTGTTTCTTAGGTGGAGCAGGCTTTGCAGCTGGTTCTGGCTGTTTTTGTGCTGGTTTTGTGTCAATTTCTGGCTTGCTATCTTCAAGAATAGAACTAAAGTTTCCAAATGGGTCTGAGTCATCTTCGGGCTGTTTAGCTGGCTTTGCTGCTCCTTTTGGAGGTGGTTTTGCTGGCTGTCCTGATGTTTTTGGTTTTGTAGTGAGATCTTCAATTTCGAAGTCTTGAGATGAATAATCTTCTGACTCATCTTTGATTTCCTCTGCCTTAACTGGCCGCGACTTGACTTGTTTTGGTTCTTCTTGCTTTGATTTTGGTTTTGGTTCAACTTCTTTCTTTTGTTGGGGCTTTTTGTCTGATGCGTTGCTATTCTTTTCTGTTTTAGTTGCATTGTCGATTCTTTCTGAAACTTTATTACGAATTTCTTCTTTACTTTTGTTCTTTTGAGATTCTGTATTAAATTTGAGTAATGAAAGTATTGGGGATTTGTCTTTTGGTAACTTTAAGTCTTTTTCTGGTGATGAGTTTTGAGATTTTACCCAATTTTCTGTTTCGGCGTTCATTGAATCGATTGTGTGATCGCATTCGTTCAGATGAAGATATTGTAATGCTATTGCATTTGCGAGAATGAATATCTGTTCATTTTTTGGTTTCTTCGTCATTTTCAACGTTTCTATTGACGTATCTTGGATCATTTTCGAGATCTCTGAGACATACTTAGCCTGAAGCTTGCAATTGATGCCGTTTCTTTTCATTTCATCAAGAACAGCGGCTTTGTTACTCATCTCAACTAAAAAAAAATTTTGATAAACGTCTCTACAAAAAAATCCTAACATTCATAAATAGACTATTTATGTATTAAATTATTAGTTTTAAAAAACAATTTTGAGAAATAACAGAATTCCCCTTTTATATTTTTTTAGGCCCTCATTATTATCCTTTTTGCAATTTTTCCAAACTCTACTTCTAATTGTTTATATCCTTAGATACCATATTTATACTATCTTCGGCATGTCTATATAATATATACAAGGTTTAAACCAACTTCCTAGAGCTTCATCTTATGCATTCAGTGTGTCCACAATAGTTTGCGAAAACACAATGTAGTTCCTTTTTTTCATATTCAATTTTTCAAATATATCCTTAGTGGATTATTTACTTAACTATACAGTATCAAAGATCTTTGAGATATGAAGATGAAGCTCTACCAATATGCTTTATACATGATGAAACTATTATGCTGCTTGTAATGGTTCCAAGATTACATGTTAAAGCAAAATCAAATTAGACAATGACATAGCTTTGATTTAGACTTCAAAATGGTCATTAAGAAGTTGTCAAACTCTCACACACAGCATCTGGAATATATCAACACACACAAAAAAAAAACACTTATAACAAAACAACTTTGATGCTTGCTTCAGAAAATGATCATAATGAATTTGTCAAACATCTTCTCACAGTTCCCGGAATAGATATGAAAGCAATAGTCTATAGAAGGAAATCGGCTTTGATTTTTGCTTCAGAAATAGGTTATAGTGATCTCGTAAAACTGATGAATGACTTCATGAAACAATATATTGCATGATACTTATTGTTTTAGAACATCATTTCATGAATGATGTAGAAAAGGTAAACTATAAATGGATCGATTTCGGTACATATTTAAAGTCTTTATCAGCTATATATTATAGTACTGCAAGAGATTTCATTAACCTTATTAAAAAATTTCCCACCATTTTTCCTAATGACATCAAATGGGGAGAAAAATAGTAATACTGAAGAGAAAATTTTCGATAGCAAGTTTAACTTGTTCAATAGCAACTATTATTCCAAAATTCAACAAAAACCACTAGAATGTTATTATAGAGATGATGAATTGAAAAAACTTCAAGAAGATACTAGCGGACAAACATTCAAAAGGCAACTTGATTCCATTAAAGATATATTTAATCAATTATCTCAATCAAATTAATATAGATCATTTAAGCAATTTCATTGTTTGTCGAAAATATGAAGTTTTAATATAGATTCCAAATTAATCAAACATACTCCCAGTTGAATCAATATGAAAAAATAAAACATTTCCCAAATTAATCAAATCAAACAAAAAATAGCAATGATTTGAAAGAAGATTACAAAAAATTAGTAACCACTAAACTGGTAAACATAAAGTTTCTATGATGAATAAATGTATTCTAAATAAAAATTTATAATATAATTAAATAATACAATACATGGAAATGTTTATTCATACTTCAATCTATTTTTATCATCTCAAATGATAATAAATGAAATCGAGCAAAAGTTAAGATTGATAAAAAAAATCATCAATCTATAAAATGTAGTTACATTGTATATTTTGCTCTTAATGTATATATCTATTTTCTATGAGCACAATCGGAAAATTACGCAAATTTTGATAATGCAGAAAATGAGTAAAAGTAAAATGCATAATTAAAGCTTACAATGATGCGAGAAGGAAAACAAATGGGATATGACCGTTGCCGATTTCGATTTTCTGTGGAAATTCAAAAACTTCTCGACAAAATGGACAATTTCCATTAATTGCAGCACAATGCATTGCACAGTTGAAGCAAACTTGATGATTGCAGTGCAAAAGAATTGTTTCTTCCATATCATCATAACAAACTTCGCAAATTGTACCCGGAACTGTTGGTATCCTGTTTAGTAGTTTCTTTCGGTTATTTAAGCATTCCCTGAGAGCTGATTTAAATTCAACTAATAAATAGCAAATCATCGCGATTTTGATTAAAATGTAAGGGTATAAAACGAATATTATTTTCACGTGGTAATAGTAGAAGTGGATCCAAACGTATGTATTAATGAGAGTTCTCGCTAGAATGAAAAATCGTTGAAAGATTCCAATTGAGCCGCAACGGATAAAATCGACATTAAAAGCATTTAGTTGTATAAAAAGGCACTGTGATGATGCGGATACTGAAAAAACAAGTGTAGAATGTAATAATGCTTTGAAATAAACATCAAAGTATGACTTAAAGTCGAATGAATATGAGAATTTGTAAGAAAAGTATGCTGTAGTTGCAAATATAATCGTGTATAATAATAAATTCGGATATTTTTTGAATGTCCATTCGCTTGTTGTAAAATACTTCGATAACTTCCCTGTATTCATGGACTGTAAAATTGTGAACACGCCTACAGTGCAAAATAGTCTTAAAAAGAGATGCGTATATTTAAATACCCATCTTGTAGCGACACCAATAAAACAAGCCATAGAAAACAGAGGCACTATACGGGAGTATTTATCTGTGATGATCCAATGAACCTTCTGCTTCTGTGGAGGCAAAAAAGACATAATATAAAAAGTTTGTCAAATTTTTGGATAAGATTTTAAAAAATGAAAAAAATGTCCCAGGCCAGAATCGAACTGGCCTCTGATCCGTGTCAAGGATCCATTCTAACCAATATACTACTGGGAC
>MRSU01008236.1:0-20841 GCA_008369845.1 Trichomonas gallinae
GTTCCTCGATATTCTACATATAGATCCTCTATGGTATGGTCTACCTATATCCAAAGTTTCGCTGCCAACGGAGCGTCAGACGTCAGCTGGAGTACCTTTGTTATTTCATGATAAGAAAAATAAAGGAAATTGTCACCTTTTTAATCGGAAAATTTTTAAAAGTCTGATTTAAATCTAGATTTGATTTATTATTCATGTAAAGATTCATACTATGCCAAAATTTCGAGGAATTAATACTGACGCAACAAAAAAATTTTGAAAATCCTGGGAAAAACACATACAATGATATCAATTTCGGTCTCATTTCGTTGTGCCGGATTCCATTATATGTGATTCCCAATGACCATTTTTTTTAGGTCAGATGCAAGCTTTACTCAAGAACTTAACATTGAACTTCAACAACGAAACAGAGCGTGCCAATATACTTAACGGCATCACTATTGGTATTGACAACGACCAAAAACTTCAAGATACGATTGGGGAATTATTACCTTTCATTACAGACAATGATAGACAGCTTAGAACAGCCTCAATGATTGTCTTAGAGCATATCAACAACAATTTTGATGTCAAAGCGGTCAAAGTTGCGATTCTTGAAATGGCTACAACGAAACTTGGAGATTCAGCTACACTTTTCATAGCATGCAAGATTATTAAGCAGAACTTATCATACGCAAGTGATGAATACATCAATACCGTTTTCGATTCATTGCTTTCTGTTGAATTACGCTCAAACTTGCTTGCTCATCGTCTTGAAGCTTACTCTCTCCTTGAAATCCTCGTTGCTAACCCACATCTCAAAATAGAACCAACACAAGCTAATATTGATAAATTCCGCAAATTCTGTGGCTACGAGCAAGATCCAAAGTGCTTGAACTACATCTTCAAGCTTTTCCCAGTCTTTTCTGAGCGTGTTCTTCCATTCATCAATGAACAGATGAGAGCTCAACTCTACGACGTTGTTTCTGTCTTCTATCCAATCACAGCTCGTCCGGAGCTCTCTCAAGATCTTTGCAAGACACTCGCTTTATTGCCAGAATACACAGTCGATCTTTGCCAACTCGTTTCAACGAAACTTACAAACGCGCTCGCAGACACTCGCAGCCCAGTTTTCGAGAGCCTCCCACTCCTCTTAATACGCGAGGCCCCAGAGCAATGCGTTGGCGACATCGTCGTTTCTTTCGCTAAGTCATTGAGCGATTACTTCGTCAACGGATCAACAGATGCTTCCCAGGAAGTTGTCGACAACGCGGTGAAGAGCATCGTCCACTTCGTAGAGATTTCAAAAGACAGCCATACTATGCTCTATCAATCCGCTATGTCCAACTGGATCCCGACAATCATCAATAGCACAGAGTCGTCTACAATCAGAGCTTATTCTATTGTCGCATGGTCACTTGACACTGTTTTGCACTTCTCGCCTGTTGCTTTAGTTCCATTATCTGCGACAGCTGAGAACGCGTTGAATTCTAAAGAAGAGCCGCGCATTCAAGCAATTCTTGCGTCAATGGTCGAGTTCATGAAATTCCAGCCAGTTGTTAATAAAGAACTTTCTGACATCGCTGGAATCTTCAATGTTGCTGTCGCTGTCCTCAAGGGTGACTTCCCACAGAACTGCGTTGTTTCGGCCTTAGTTTTGCTTAGAGAAATTTCAGCAAGATCGTATTTCCCGCACAGCGACGGTATAGTACCTTTTATCCTCAAATTCGCACGCGTCCAATCATTCGCCGCACAGTTATTTGTCACTCTCGCTGAAAGGCAGTCGCACTACGAGACAGCTTTAATCGAAGAACTTGTCGACAAACTCACAGCTGCAATTCAGGGCGGTAATAATGAAATAATCGGTGAAAACCGTCCATTCGAAAAACTATCAGAAGTTGTTACATTTTCATCAAGATTATGCGCATCAACATTCTTCGCACGCTATTTGCTTCCAGCTATTGCAAGAGGTGGATTCACTAAGGAGCTTTTGAAGTGCATCCTTCCACTCAACGAACTCAACGCTGAGACATGCGAGTCTATCTTAGAGGCAGTCAATGCTCTCGAGAATCCAAACAAGAACGTCGTCTTGAGTGTAGCAATCCGCGCTCCAAAAGGTTTCCTCATCGTTGCAATGTTCAAGTATAACAGAATTTCTGACTTGCTGTTATTCGCAGCAAGACCAAGTGAAGTTCCAAACACTCCGCCAGCATTGAACAGCGATTTGGCTAAATTCGCGTATGGAGCCAAGACATCTAACTACTGCAGTGGCTTCCATCCGCCAGCTGCGGCTCTCGCATTCAGGAACGAGATCACCGAGGAGTTCTGCGCAGAAGATATCCCAATTCTTCTCGAAATGGAGAACTTCTTCGATGGAGCAATCGGCGGTGATTTCAACAAATTCCAGTTGCTCGAAGAGAGATTCTTGTATAACGATGATTACAAGATATCATTGTGGAAGCCATTCTATAGGTCTCTCAACGACAAGCCGGGAATCCTATGCAAGTTGTGCTTGCTCTGCCCACCAGATTTCTTCCAGTCTATGTTATCCGAGTTCGTCCTCCTTCTCCCAGCGTTCATCGAGAACGACACAAAGGGTGGCCTCGATTTGACGATCTTCGCTTTAATGTCGCTCTCAAGACGCGACCAGATCGCGATGATCTCAACAATGTTGCCACTTGTCAACGCTGTCTGCCACGTTTTGGCAAACGGCGATGCCTACGAGCGCCTCGATGCATGCAGGGTCCTCCGCGCTCTCACTATGCAGCTCCCAACTGATGCTTGCCAGCCACACAAGAGGATGGTCATGAAAGCACTTGGCGTCGCCTTAGACGACGACAAGAGAGAAGTCAGAAACGAGGCAGCAAATGCAAGAGTTGCCTGGCTCAAGATAGAATAGAGTAATTTTATTTAAAAAATGATGTATATATCAAGTCATTTTTTGTTCTTTATAGAGATACATCTCTGAAATTTTAAAATCTAACTTGATTATAAAAATAAAAATTATATATATGTTTAAAAGTCTATGTGTAAGGAATAGATAATTCTCCATTCATGCTAACATAGGAAAATTATTAATAAATTTTAAAATTATATTTAAAATTGACGCTTTAGTATTGAAGGTTTGAATTTAAATGAATAAACTAGATGAAATATGTTATGGTTATTTAATATTTATGTAGATGAAGAAATTTATAAAGATATTAAAACAAATACAAACAATTAATTAGTGAAGTTAGTAATGTATCAGATACAAATTATTGAATGAGATGATTACAAGTTGATTTTCAATAAATTCCATACATTGAAAATTTTACAGTTGGTGAAAGTTGCTCTTCGAGTGTTTCAATATAATCATTATCTTTTTTAATAAGCGAAGCTGCGTTAATTTTCTTCATATAGTTATTTCTATCTGTTTGGTTGTCGAAAATGAGCATAAATTCATGTATTGGAGTAACTGTGTATATTGAATTCGGTGTTGATCCATTTGTAGCCCAAGTTTTCTTGCAATCATATTCGAACTTCCATTGGTTGGAATTTTCGGACTCAAACAATATCAGGAATGTTGTGTCTTCCTTTTTAACGATCTCTGCATAAAAATCTGCTGTTTTACCTTTCTCTAATTTGATAACATGCGAACGCAATTTTTCCATTTTGTTTTTATTTAGGGTCTGCCCCCTAAATTATTTATGATTTTCCGAAGCTTATATTATGATTTTGGACCTAACACAAAGCAACATAATATTTTCGCCATGATTACTCCCTAATTATAATGTATTTAATATATGATGCCGATTGAAATTAAATACCTAACTCAAATTGCTTATTTAAATTTGTTGGTTCATATTTTTACACTGTATATACACTCTATTACACTGTATATAGTAGAATTTGTTATAAAATTGTGCTAATAAAAATATATTATAAACAGGCATCGTCAAGAAGCATTTTTTTATGTAATATTTATAATATCTGCAGTTTTGTTGTCGAAATCGAGATTTCTAATAAAAATTGATGGATTGCTGCTAAATAGCTTAGGATACATATATCTCCTTAGCCAAATCATATAAATGTTGTAGATCAACATATTTGCAAGCAAAATATGGCTGCATATTGCTTCATCTCTTGCATACAGGCGAGAAATGCAGAATTTGTAATCGTTCATAATCAACGCTCAGAGAAACTTGCTATATAGCGTTGGCGATATAATGATTAATTTGCTAAGTTTTCAAAAATTGAAGGCGTTCGTGTAGTCTTCGATTGTTTGTGCGAGTGATGGATCTTTGTAATGCTTGACGATTTGCAGAGCCGCTATTCCAAGCTCAATGTCTCTCTCCTCGCCTTTGAGAATATCAAGGATAACATTATTGCTTTCGAAAATTGTCACGCAAACGTCAGCTGAAGCAGATTTCGCGCCGATCTGTAGTAGTGCGAGTTGATATTCAGGGAATTCTTTTGTAATTGGAAGCAAGTAAAGGATTGCGTTGGCGCATTCAACGGTGGTTTCGAGGTCTTTTGATAGCATTAAAATGCTTTTTGTTGCAAGAATTAAACTTTCTTCGTCAAACTGCTTTTTGGGGATGTATGACATGATCTTCGTGCGCTGGTCAGTTGGAACATCAAGAAGAATGGAGCAGATCCTCAATACTTCGTTGAACATTATAGGATCGCCCGAAGCTCTGGACAAAATTGTAGTTTTGAGAAGTTTGTATTGGAATAGTTTAGATTTGCATGCATTTTTGATGGCTGATATCATCTGGACTTTGAGAGTATCATCAGCTTCTGGTTCGTCCATGATTTCGTTGAAAATATCAAATATCTTTGATTCAGCAAGACGATCTGCTATTCCTTTGTAGCTTGCTATGTTTTTAAGGGCACCAGCAGCGAAAACCTTTGATTCAATTGGTGAATTCAAAATCAATTGAATGAGAATTTCATCAACATTTTCTTCTAAGAAGTACAAATCGTTCAAACTGTCATTGCTGAGTTTATAGAAGATTCTTGCTACAGGAAGAAGCAGTGATGATGAAGAATCAAGAGCCAAACATAAAATAATTTTGCAAATAATTGTTCTAAGTAAGAAATCGTTGATATCAATCAGTGCAAATAGCTTGCTTTCGAGTTCTGATATAATTGGATATTGTATATTTTGTTTAACTTCTTCTGGTTTCCATGATATTGTAACACAAAGGATTCTGTCCAGAACTGGTGAAATACTGTATGGATCAGCAGTGTCTATGTCCATGTCCTGAGATGTATAATCGGGAATTCTTGGCACTAAGTCCTCAATTAACATTATATCAGATGGTTTTTGTTCAGGAAGCTCTTCTTGTTGTTCTTTTGGCTTTTCTCCTTCTGCTTTTGGCAAAAGAAGTTTCTTTTGCCTAGGCGAGTGACTAAATAACGAACGATTTACTTCGAAATCTGTTGTATAACGTGTAGGAGCCCCCAATTTCGATGGCGGCTTAATACCACGCGGAGTATCAGATATTGTTGCTGGTGAAACAGGCCTCAAAGAAGGAAGGGCTGGTTTCATCGACATTCTAACTTGCTTCATTTTATTATTTGACATTTGACAAATAAATATTTTTACATGGCAAATATATTAATCGTTTTATTTGACAAATAAATATATTTTACCAGGCAAAAATATAATTTTATTATTTGACAAATAAATTAATGAATTAATTTTACGTGGCAAATATATTAATTTTTTAAAAATTTTCATTGATAGATCAATGGTTCACATTTATCTCTCAGCGTTTCTTCAAACATTAATCAACGACAGAACTGTGCAAGTGATGAAGTCATATTCTCCGCATAATTAGTTAATTTTGAATTATTTTTAGTATAAGTTGGATAATTTGGGTATTGAATAGGCAAGATCCATATATGATAAATTAACATTATTTATGACTAAATATTATTTTGATATTAATATTTTCATGAAATATTGAAAATATTAGCATAATTCTAAGGCAAAATCATATCTTTGTCGTTTAAATATGTGTATTTCGCTGTGAAAAACGAGTAACAGAAAGTCGTTATGTAAACCAAAAAAAATCTTCAAAAAAATAAAATGACGAAAGCGCGCGATTTGATGCAGAATATATTTTACGAAAAAATAGCAATTCAAATAACCCGCAAAGCACCAGATCGAATTCGCAGAAAAAAGAACGTTCCGCAAATTCCTGAAACAGATGCATATAATCTCGCGTGCAGACACGTCGCAAATTTCCTATATAATCACGGTATGGAGATGACACTCTTCACTGCCAGTGTCGAATCAGGCAATGCAATTCCTAAAAAAGCTTTACCAATTCCAATCGGCCGCTCTCTCGGTTTTAGTGATCATAAGCATATCTATATACAATTACTTAACGCTATACGTCCGCCATCACCGCATAAAGGACACCGTTCTCACGGCAAACATCACCATCATCATCGTCACCACCGCGAGGTTGTGCAGAGAGACTTAACACCAACAGAAGCATACAACGAGACAGCAGACGTCCTCATGCGTCGCGCTCACAGAGAGATTCGCACATTAGGCATCGATCCACAGGATCCAGCTGCCGCTCAACAGCTTTACGATGAATTCAAGATGTTCTTAGCGCACAAGAGAGAGCTGAGGAATGAACCACCTCCTCCACAGCCCCCACAGCCTGTTATGGAGCCATTACCACCTCCACCGCCTCCTGAAGAGTCTCATTCATCGCGAAAATCATCATCGCATCACTCGACGAGCAGAAAGACATCTACTGCCAAGTCCGTTAGCACCGCTAAGTCAGAGGAACTCGAGGAAGAGTCTGTCCTTGAGTCTTATAGGGCATCAACTGCTCCTTATTCCGCTGTCGAAGAGGAAGAAGATGAAGAAGAAGACGAGGAGGAAGACGGCGAAGAGGAAGATGAGGAAGAAGAAGGCGGCGAAGAAGAAGAAGGTGTTGAAGAATAAATTATTTTTATCTATAGTTATCTATATATATATTATTAGTATATATTCACTCTTTTATATTTAGTTGAATTTTTCCAAAACTTTCTTTTGCAAATAGTTTACTCTGTTCATCTGCATACTTATAATTTTTTAAGCTATTCAGATGTAAAACTTCGATTTATCCTTATTATTGAATTGAAATTTTGAAAATCTTTATTTTGCAATAAATCATTCTGTCTTACTACGCATTTTGATGTTATGATGTAATATATATGATTACATCATAGAAAACAATAGTTTGCTAAAAAAAATTGAAACAAAATAAATTGGTTATAAATCTCGAGAAATCATTAATTAAACCAATGTATCTATATTATCATTTGAATATTTGTTCTTAGGTAACAATGATTAAGCATGATGTATTTTCGATTTTATATCTTGTTTGAATATAAAAAACAAATAAACTTTATACAAACAAATTATAACAAGTATAGTTATATTTTGGATACTATTATATCATGTAGTTGCTTTCTGGAAAGAAGTCATATAAATTAAATATATAATAACAATCTCTTGAAATCAAAAAGAAAAAGAAATAAGATAATTTTTGTCTTATATAAAAGAGCATCCTGCATTATCGTATTCGATTTTGTCAATATTTGCAAGAAGCTGGTCATGTAACTGTTTTCTAAACATATTTGCTTCAAATACTGATATTATTTGATCCTTATTTATTTCTTTCATCGTGCATTTGTAAACATTACTAATTATCTTCAATGGAGAATTTCCAAGGCCAATTGATTCTAATTCTAGTAAAATCTTTGTGTTCAGATCGAGACTTGTCCATTTTTTGTTCTCTTTTTTCTTATTATCAATTAAATCATATCTTGTGAAAATATCTTTTGTTTCTGATATATTTATTGGAATCAATGCTGATATTAGCACTGATGTAAATGGGATTTGAAGTGAATTTGATACTTCTTTGGTATTTTTTTGTCTTGATAATATAAACTCGTCTGAATAAATTGGAACGACTCTCGGTACTAAGATAGAATCGAATAACTTCTTTGTTGGTACCGGTTTATAAACATTTTGAACTATGGTCCATATCAATCCGCTGACAGAAAATATTTCCGCTTGAGTTGCTTTATTTTTTTGTATTTTTGTCAATATTTCTGTGATATATGAGTCCTCATGAGGCTCAGTAGTTTGTTTTGATCGCTTCACTTTAAGAAGCTGAGTGAACATAAAATCTAATTCGCTTTTTTCTAGGCGAACTGCTCGCTTCAGCTTTGATATTATCTTTTTACTGGTTTCCGTTATATAATGTTCTGCTTCTGCATTCCCTATCATTGTGATCTATATGAACTATATTTTATGGCATGTAAAGTAGATTTATGACGTGTAATGCAGATATTTGACATGTAATGTATGTTTGTGATGTGTAATGCTTGTTTTTGACATGTAATATTGATTGATGACATGTAATGTAAATTTTGTAAAATTAAATTGTCAAAATTAATTTTCAGCAGTAATTCATAATATATAGACAAAAATTTTAGTAACAACATTAATGAGAATGACAGAAAGACCATTTTCTTAAGGCAGAATTGATATTCAATTCTTGATTTCTACAATACATCTTCACTAGATATGAAACAACAGCGTGGCCCATATTTTGCGAGTTAAAGTCATCATCGATATAATCGTTGTAGACTGATGTCGCAAAATCGAGTAATCGCTGTTTATAATCAGCAATTCCGAATTTGTTTGATATTTCTTCGATATGATAGTCAATTACCAGATTATTGATGTGCTGAGAGCCAAAAATGCTGTCAATTGTAGGCAAACTTGATATATTTTCTTGGATATAATTAATATACTCGAGCAAGAACTGGAACACGAAATATCCTGGGAATCTACGGAAATTGATGTATTCTGGATCGTTGTAATCAATAATATCATTTGGATTTTCAGCAAATTCAGAATTTGAAGGATTTTCAGTGTCTGAAGCCATGGAATCATTATTCTCTTGGTTTTCTTGTTCCATTTCTTCTGGTTTCATTTCATTATTTTGATCAGGTTCAATTATTTCGATCTGATTTTCTGGTTCTACAGGTTCTGGAATTGGAATTAGAGGTTTTCCTAGTAGTTCATCTATTTCCGGTCTGAGTTTTGGATCTCTCTGTAAGCAATGCTGAATAATTGATTGAATCAAAGGAAGCTCTGGTGGATCTGCGTCGTAACCTATCGAATCATAGAGTACCTCGTAATGCATTCCTCCTGTAATAGCGAGAATCTTGAGTTCTGGCTTTGACTGTGGGAAAGGCATTCTATGGTAAACTAAGCGGTATAATATGCATCCGAGGGCCCAAACGTCTGTTGTTCTCCCAACTTTACGGTTTTGCATGTCTAATGTCTCCGGTGCCATATAATTTAGTGTTCCAACTGCATTTGTTCTCGTAACTCGCGTTGTATCTTCGTGAATGTTAACTTTCTCGGCTATTCCGAAGTCTATAAGCTTCAGCCTGCCGTTAACGAACAGGAAATTCTCTGGCTTCAAGTCTGTATGGCAATAAGATTTATCATGGACAACTTTAACGGAAGAAAGTATATCAAACCATATCCTTTGAATCAGCTCGAGATCAAATTTGTCATTAGGACATGATTCCATGAATTTCTTAAGATCTTCGTCTCCTAATTCTTGAACAAGGTAGATTTTCTGTTTTGTTTCGTTAATTTCGCTATCTATCAACTGAATAATCTTGTCTTCTCCCTTAAATTCTTCCAAAATTTCGATTTCTTTCCTGTATTGGTCGACAATTGATTTATCTTCCATTGTTGAGTAATCAATAACCTTTAAAGCGAATTCCTCGCCATGTATATTGACAACTTTGTAGACTTTCGATGTTCCTCCGGCTCCAATTGGCTCCTTGTCCACATGATAATATACGTTGCCGTTAACTTTAACGACAGCTCGATGATGTGTGACTTGAAGGAAATTTAATTTAGTCTTTTTAGTCTTTACATCATATTCTCCGCCCTCATTGCTGCTTGCTGAAGAAGAAGATGATGATGTTTTGTCTGTTTTCGAAGATATCTTTTGTTTAACATTTAAATCTCTTGGGACATTCATCTGGCTTGATGATATTGCTGCTAAAGGCTTCCTAGTCTTTTGTAGCATCGTGATATTTCCAAAAGATTTAAAATGCACGTTTAGAATTTTCTTTATATAAAATTTTGTTATGTAAAAAATTTACATGGCAAATATTGGTATAAAACCAATTTTTCATCATCTATTACAACTTTGATTAAGTCTAAACTATATATAAATAGTTGATAACTTTTCCAGTATATTCTTAGTTTTTCTTTTGTTGAATTTAACATTGATGTCAATTAAGCCAAATATGTTTATATAGCTTTAATAGATGCTTCATGAAGTTGTCAAAGAACTTTTTTCCTATTTCTGGAATTATAATAAACGAAAGAAACTTTGTGTTCAAGAAGTCTTCATGATTGCATCATGTTTAGTTCATTTCCTGGGGTTGATGCATAGATATTGATAATTATAATAAGAATAAACTTCATAAAAAATACATTAAAAAATGAGTTGCAACTTAAGTAGTACTGCTTCTGTTTAGCAGCATTGTAATTTGTAATTTTAATAATTTTGATTTAATGTTTAATATTAACAAAATAAAAAAAGTATACATACTCTATTTGACATTTTCAACGTCATCACTATAATACTCATCCGAATAATATTCGTCATTGTTGTTCTCACCGTCAAAGAATTCTTTGAGGCCTGCTCTATTTGATTTTCCAGCTGAACCAGCCGAAACAACACCAGACTGCGGGTTCCTGACACTGTCATCAGGAATCTCATCTTCTGGTGCCCAGTCTGGCAACGATTCGTATCCAGAAACAGCCCGGTTGAAGAAATGTGAAAAAGTGCCAATCATGAATTCGCTGTTATATCCGAGCGTTGTTGACCATGTTGGCGTCTTTCTCTCTGGGAATAGCAGCTCCTTGATATTCCTCTGTATGTCTTCGCACTCGCTTTCTAGTATAGCAAGTAAGAATTTGGCTCTGTCTCTGACATCAAACTCCATGTCTCTTTCGCCGATCTTCAAAATATATATTGGAATTTCGCGATCTTCTCCAGACGCGACTAATTTTGCGGCAAGTGTCAGTGCCTGTAGTCTGACTTCTCCTGGCTCTTCGCTGAAATTCTGGCCAACGAATCTCAGCAGCTGTGGAGCGTATGCTTTGTGTGTATCATATAAGTCACCGACGATAGAAAGAACGGCTGCTCGCGCTGTAGGATCTTTGACGATGTTAAATTTACGACATAACTGTCTCAAAGCCATTGCCTCATCTTCCGTGCCTCTCTTCTTCATCAATAAATGCGATATGACAACAACGACCTCTGAAAGAACTTGGCCTTCTGATCTACCCAAAAGTCTGATTAAGCTTACCAAACATGCTGGAATAATTGCTTCGTTAGCCATCGCTGTCTTACCCATTGTTTTCACTGCGTTGATAGCGAAATCTGTGTCTGTTGAGCTCGCGTATTTGCTAAGCTCGTTCATAACAAGTTCGGCGCTTGTTTGTGATGCTAAAAGTGATAAAACTCTAAGTTTTATGTTTTTAACAGGAGTTGGGTCGAATCTCCTTGTAAAGAAGTAGTTGATATGTGGAACAAATATTTGAGGATGTGAAGAAGCGATTGTTAATATTGACGTCAAAGTTAATTGCGAAATTATGCTAGTTGTGTAAAGAAGGCGAACCATTGGACGGGCAACAACGGATAATGAAGATGATGGTCCGCAGTAATATAATAAGCTCGTTGCTGCTGTTGTAACAGCTGGATTCATTGATGATAGCATTCTCTTGGCAGCGCTGATCAATAAGAACTGATCTGTTGGTATCTGATCGTTTTGAGCATTCTCATCCCAAAAGTTTACGGAATCTTCTTCGTTCATTGATGATGGATCTTTAAAGCAATAGCGAGCATATATTGCAAGCGCGCGTAATGTATAGAATTGAGCCCATGGATCTAAACGAGAGATGTTTTGGCAAATATATCTGTAGTGTGGATGTAAAAATTCGATATTATCTGGACATAGTGTATAATAGGCTGCAATAGCACCTGAAAATGCAATTGGATTGGTATCTCCGAGCATTCTTTCTATGAATGGGAGGTAAGATTCTATTTCTGAATCATCTTGCGCGAGATGCGATGCTTTTATCATAGCGTAAGCAGCAGCTTTTTTAACGTAAGGAGATGGATCTCCTATTACTTGATTAACTGCATCTTGAATTGCAGGCAAAATCTCTCTCGCTTTGATTGAAGATAAAACTTTCAAAGCCAAAGCGCGACAGAGAGGATCTGAGTCTGTTAATGACTTCTGGAATGTATTTATTGAAAGCATAATTGTCTCATTGGCTTCATCTGCGTAGTGATTTAGATATACATACGCAAGTTGTCTAGCATTTGGATCTGGTGATGCAATTTGTTGAACAACGTAAGGAGCAAATGCTGAAACATCCACTCCTTTTGAAATTAATACGAGAAGTATTTTTAAAGCTTGTAATTGATCCTGATTATTCGGAGATTTAAACAAATCCGAAACTTGCTGTATAGCAGCTTGATGTGTGTTCTGCTGCGGATTTGGTGAGCTTTGGATTTCTTGAACTTTTAACTCCGGAGAAAAATCTTTTGATCCAAAAGCACCAAGATTCGACATTTTAACTATCCAGGGGGGACCCCAAATATTTTTGAAATGCAGGGTTTGGACCCTAAATAAATTATGACCTAAAAATTTTTGATAGACCCTAATTTTCAAAAAAAAAAAAACAGGTTTACATAGATTGTAAATATGAAATCTGTCGTGTAAATAATTTACATGCGATTTTTTACAAATAGAGACTAATATTATCATAAGCAGCTTTTTCAACTATCTGTTACATAAAACAGAGTAGAATACACAGAACACAGTGTTTGATAATTGATGCTTTTTATAACCTGTTTTGTTGATTCAGCTGAGAAATAATTTCTAAACATATGTATCAAGGCAACACTTTCGTGGAGAAGTAGTTAAAATGTGAGCATTCGTACAATATTATAATTTAATTTTTACAACTTAAACAAGTACATTCATTGATTATGTGTGAGTGTTGATGAGTCAAAGAATAATAATATAGGAAACTTTATAACTATTTTTATTATCTATTTTATAAATTAGTCTTTCTTAGATTTCTTAGATTTGCCTTTCTTGGCTGGTGTTGCTGCCTTCTTCTCTTCTTCTTGCTTCTTATCTTGTCCGTCAATCTTCTCCATTAAAGCTGTATCTTTCTGGCCAATCTTGCTCATGATATAAGGAACAAGTTTCAAGTAGCAGTATGTGAGGATAAAGAAGATAGCTACAGTAATTAACTTCTGATACTTGATGTAAAATGGTTCTGAATATGCATTTTGTGTTCTTGTCAAAATGATTTCATAATACTCTTCTGTGGAGAATCTATACAACGAAACATGTATCTGGGCCTTGTTAATAATGCCAACAGCGTAGTGATATGTTTCATTAAACATGCCATATGCGCCAAGGCGGTTAGAAAGTGTATCAATGAACTCAACGCTGACTAAATCGTAGTTGTTATCGAGATCAATAAGTTTTCCTTTTTGCATTGACTTGACTTTGTATAAAAATTTTGAAATTGGAACTCTTGTATCTGTTTCGTTAGGTTCAAAGAGTGGAAAATCGCCTTCGAATACGTTGATCATAACGTTTTCCTTGTTTTCGCTATGACGCATTGTGGCTGAGAATAATTTTTGTTGTTTAAAGAGACCATCTGCTCCAGTTTGAAGAAATTCAATGTTCCAATCGCCCTGGAGTATATCCACGACAGGGAATTCTTCAACACTTAATGACTGGAAAAGAAAAAGAAAGAACATTAAAAAATTTTGGAATTTCTGGCATATAAAGTCTGATTTCTGACGGATTTTTGACTTTTGTCATTTTTATGGAAGATGAATTGTTTTTCGGGCGCGTTTTAATGCGAGTGCCAGTTATTACAAGCCAGTCGAAAATAAAGTCCACATTCTTATCGGAGCCACCGAAAACAAATCCTGTTCCACCAGAAGGAATATTCAATCTTTCTAAGACAGTTAGAAAATGCTTTTTAGAACTAGCATTGAAATACAATACTACTGAGATAGCCTTAACGTCCGATGAAGTTTTTTCATTATTAATAGGAAAAAATTATTGGAGTAAGACAAGATTATGTCCAGTTCAAATACAGCCTACGCTCACATATTACAATAGAATCCTCAAAATACTTCAACGTGACATGAAACATTCGCATGGAAGATTTTCTTGCGAAAATCTCATGAATAAGCCTTGAATTCATACTCTACTTTCTTTGTTTGTATAAATATTTGCAATTACATAATATCTATTTAGTTCTATAATATTTTTTTTTTTAATTTCAATTTAAAATTTGGAATTGATAAAGTTTTAACAGTTTTTTAAGTACTAATTGGTATTAAAACTGAGGTTTTGTCTGATTTTTGTTTTTCAAAAAAATATTAAAGAAATATCATGATAGAACAATCATATTTTACAACAAACAATCTATTATATAGTTAAAATTAGTTATCTGGGCCAACATCTTCAAATCTATTCTTCCATCCATCTTTTCCTAGCTCGGGATCTTCAATTTGATCTTCAGGAAGGTCCAATACTTTTGCGAGAACATCATGGTACACCATGTTCTCTTCTTGAGTTGGAGGAAATGTTTGCACAAATTTCGAATTTCTTATTGCTTCTTCTTTCGAGAATTTACAAGCCTCAACAACATCAGGATTCTCTTCAATGAATGTTCGCCATGTATCTTCCGACCAGCCCCATCTTCTTGCGATTAATGCTGCTTGTGCTGCTTGAAGTGGGCAGGCAATACGAAGCACATCTTTTATCATACCTACTTTCATTCTTCTCTCTCTTCCTCTATAGAACTTGAGACTTGGTCTATAGTTGACTTCCAATATCCATGGATTAAGCTCTTTGTCGAATAGAACGTCGAAACCAAGCATTTGGAAGCATCGAGGATATGCTTTAGCAGGGCATCTGCGTTTTTCGCCGCGAACAAGGCTTCCATATGACGAAATCACTGCCAATGTCACTGCTCTGTCGATTTTCTTCCAGAGAAGATTAACATCGACGCCTTTTGATGCCATTACTGGCAGTACATCGGAGATGAGTTGCGAGATTTTCGATATATCAACGCCTGGTCTTCCTTTGTTTAATGCGACATTTGTTAATTGCGCGTAAATATTGTTCGCGGAGTATTTCTCTGAGCAAAAACGAGCAACACCATCACGATATACGAATATGTTTAATGGAGTTACCGATGAAATTAATACATAAACTCTGAAATCGAATTTTGTTTCATCTAGTAAGTACGATTCTATGTATTCTTGTGCAACAGCAAGTCCCTTTTGAGACATATATTGTTGATTTGGATCCAAAATCGTGATTCCACGTCCGAAGGATCCGCCATCTGGCTTAATAATGAATCTTTTGTTTTGAGTTTCGTGTGCTTTGATAAATTCCTCTTCCTGCATTGGTAATACGAAACTTTGTGGCAAGAAAGTGAATAAACTCGGAAAGAATTTCATAATTTTTTGGACACCATATACGTATGGCGCTTTTCTGCATAAGTAATTCATATTTGGAATACGATTGACTACTTGCCATGGCAAAAGTGATGAGAAAAAGTCAACATCCTTAATCGTATCATGCCAAACTAGAATTACTGTTGAATCATTCGATTTCAGCATGTACTCTGCATCTTTTATGGCAAGTTTCACTGATGGAAATATTGAAATCGGAACATGGACGCAGAGACAATACATGAAATAAAAAAAGTGAAATCGGACAATGTCAATTATTATCAATTATTGTCCATTATGGCATATATATACCATTGGTCATTTAAATAATCTTAAAAAGCAATTTTTCATTGCAAATCATTGAAAGTTTACAAAAATAAGAGTGCATAATAATATACATAAATGGTGCATTCTAAAAATTTAAAAATTTTTAAAAACTCAAACAAGATTTCACTTTTCTCCCAATTCGCACTGCATTGATTTTTTAAGATTTAATCTTTACGACACTATTGTGCAGTTCATAAAAGAACATTTTCATCATTTGCAACTATATGATTTCTATTGGCTATTGTCAGTGACAAATCAACTTGAAATTCAATTATAAAGATGTTATAAATGCTACACATATGCAATGTTTGCTCCACATAATTATGTATCCTGTTGGTAAGAATTGAGACTCATTCCTCAGAGTTGGACGATTGTCGCATTACAATATCCGAAATTTGTCGTGTAATATGTCAATTTTGTCGTGTAATCTGTCAAAAAATCAAAAGTGACAAATGAGGGGAAGTTCCCCTTTCTAAAAAAATTCATACGTTTAGAAATTTTTAATGACTCAGCGATCTCTCTTTTCTTATTTCACTGCCAAGGCACCGACGACACCAGCGTCATCGCCTGTTGTCAAGAAACAGACAGCGATAAGAAATTTGAAGAAAATTTCATCTAAAGCTAAAGATGATGACGATGATTTCGAATTAGAAAATACTGATAGCGAATCTGATGATGAAAAAGCATTCAAGAAGGTTGCAAGCGAAGAAAAACTAATGAAATTAAACAAACCATCTTCTTCTTCATATGCATCTGAAACTGAAGAGAATTTCATTGCCGATGATAGCGATGAAGATGATGCTCCAGCAAAAAGCACGCGTACGAAAGCAAAATCAACAAAAGCTTCAAAACCAAAATCAACAATTAAATCTACGAAAGCTTCAATACAATTTGATGCACCAATGGAAGCCAACCATGCACAAATTGCGCGTGAAGCATCAGCATCAGTCAGCGAAGAAGATTTACCAGATTGGCTTTCTTCGAAGTTAAGGGATAAGAACAGAAAGAAGCCAACAGATGAAGGTTACGACCCATCAACAGTATATATCCCTGATGATGTAAAAGAAAAATTCACTCCATTCCAAAAACAATTTTGGGATATCAAAGAAAACAACTTCGATGCAATTGTCATGATTCGTAAGGGCAAGTTCTACGAAATGTTCAGTGTTGATGCAATTTTCGCGCGTGATGTACTTAAATTGCATTTAACATGGAGAGGAAAGGAGCCAATGTGTGGTGTCCCAGAGAAAGCGTTCTCTGAGTGGGCCATTAAGATCATCAACGCCGGAAAACGCGTCTGCAAGGTCGAACAAATGGAAACTGCAATTGATCAGGCAAATCGTAAAGGAAAAGGTGCTGACAAAGCCATCCAACGTAAACTTGTTCAAGTTTACTCTCTTGGCACAATCGATGACTTCGAAATGCTCGAATCTTCACAGCCAAGTTATTTATTATCAATCAGATCATCAAGCCGTGCTGCTGCTGGAGTTTGCCTTGTTGACTGCTCAACAGGAACATTCCACCTTGGTGCTGTTAACGAAGATGACCTTGCTGACACGTTAATCAGATTCGAGCCAGTCGAAGTTATTTATTCTGCAAACAATATCAGTCCAGAACATCTTGCTATCATCAAACATTACTGTGGAAATGTCGCAACACGCGCGAAATCAGGATCTGAAAACTGGGACAGCGGATTAGCGATGAATACTATTTTAAGGATCGCTAAATGGGATAATGTTCCAGATGTACTCGAACACTTCCATCAGGATGCCATTGCAGCGCTTGGCGGCTGTGTTGCTTATTTGAATGAGCACAAAATTGCTGAATCTTTGCTTTCATTGAAGAGATTCCAAACATTGGATGAAGCAGGATCAGCAAACTTTCTCTCATTGGATTCATCAGCACTTACAAATCTTCAAATCATCGGAAAAGATCCAAATTGCTTATTAAATATATTGGACCATTGCGTTACACCATTCGGCAGACGTAGACTCAGATTCTGGATCATGCATCCATTGAGATCGATTCAGCAAATCGAAGAAAGACAAAAAGCAGTCGAAGAGCTCATGAAACCAGAATTCAACACCTTCTCCAAGGACCTCAAGACCATCCCCGACTTAGAAAGAATGCTTTCAAGAGTTTACTCAAACAAATGCACAGTCAAGGTTTTCATCGAATGTTTGAGCGCTTTGAAGAAGTGCTGCCAGTTCTTCACAAAGATAGAAGGAACAATCCAGTCTCCTCTCTTAGCCAATGTTATTCCAGCCGGCAAAGGCAAATCTCTCGCCAAACTCATCGACGATATCACTGAAGAACTCGAAGTCGAAAAATCAATCGACACAAATGAATTCATTGTCAAAAGAGGAGTTTTTAAGGACATAGATGATATTGATGACCAAGTTTCTGGAGTTGAAGACGAGTTGAACTCAATTCTCAGTGATATAAAGAAAGAAATCGGATGCAGAGAAATCTCGTTCGTTAACATGCAATCGGAGAAATTCCAAGTTCAAATTCCAGTCAAGTATTGCTCAGATCTTCCAGACAGATTCATTCTCATGTCGCAGACGAAGCAAGTAAGAAGATATCACACGCCAGAAATCAAAGAGAAGATCAGGGAACTTGATATCGTCGAAAACGAACGCCAGAAGTTACGAAGTGGTTCGCAAAAACGTTTCATCGATGAATTCGCTAAGAAGTCTTCCATCTGGGATTCAATTGTTGACACAATATCTGATATCGACTGTTTGATTTCTCTCGCAGCTACTTCTCTTCGCTGGAGGGCTTCGGGAGTCCTCTGCAAGCCGAAATTTGTCGCAAAAGACTCAGCAGAAGCAAAAGGACAGGCAATTTTAAGAGTTCAATCAATGAATCATCCATGTATCATAGGAACAGCAATTCCTAATGATGTTGACATCCACGAAAAATTTGTTCTCCTTATCACTGGACCAAACGCGTCAGGTAAATCAACGTATGCGAGAATGTGCTGCGTTTCAATTATATTGGCGCAGATCGGTTGCATGCTTCCAGCTAAATCAGCAACAATGACTGTCTACGACCAGATATTTACTAGAATTGGCGCAAGTGACAGAATTTTCAACGGTCAGTCAACATTCGCTGTCGAATCATCTGAAACGGCAAGATTAATGAAACGTGCGACAAGCGATTCATTCGTTGTTCTCGATGAACTTGGTCGTGGAACATCAACATTGGATGGCATTGCTATTGCATCATCTGTTTTAGACTTCTTCATCAACAAAGTCAAGTGTCCGCTTGTTTTTTGCACGCATTATCACGTTTTGGCAGAGGAATTCGACCAGTATCCAATGGTGAGAAACGCATCAATGAAGTACGAGATCATCAATGGAAACTTGACGCTTGCTTATCAGTTAATAGACAAAATGTGTCCTTCATCATTCGGCTGCAGAGTCGCAAAAATCTGCGGCTTGCCAGCTGAGTTGACAGAAGAAGCACAGAAAGTTGCTGATGATTTTGAGGCTAGACATGCAGCATTGAGGACTTCTGGAATCGATGTTAAGGTTGAGAGCATTGAGGAGAGGAGGGATATCATTGACCTGAAGAAGGCAATAGACGAGTTAACAGGTGGAACAGTCACAGAATCTAACTTCTACAAACTTATGGACTTCCTTTCTAAGGAACTTCCAAACATTAATGTTGAATGATTATTTTTATTTATATATTAGGACAGTAAAATAAATATTTATTGAAATCTCTTTTAAATACATTCATCATGGGAAAAAAAATGAAATCACAGTTGCGTGTATGAAATCAAATTTCCATTCAGAGATTGATCCATCATTGTCAGTGACTACAACTGCGTGTATGAATATCATAATTCTTAATAAACAAATATAAAATTAAAGTTAAAACTCTAATAAACAAGATAAGTCATCACACGATAGCATTTATTCTTTGTATGAATACTTGTTAGTGAATTGTAACAAAGGAATCTTCATTTTTAAATTTTATTCAAAATTCAGTGTCTGTCAGAACAATTTGGCAATTTGCCACTAATTATTTTCTTTCAAATCAAACATGTCGCTATTATCTCATTTTTAGACATATTTGATTAGATTTTTGCAATTATGATGTGTGCCAAATTGACGTCAAATTGTCGAAAAGGATAGATGTGTCAAGTTGACGTTAACTGAGCATTACTTCATTTTTATTGTTGTCAACAATCATCAGCATTGCTCGTACATTGCAGATCCCAATGAAACGCATTGACGGGTTCCCTTTAAGCAGACATGAAATTGTTAATGAAGTTACGATTTCTCCCTCGGGATTTTCTGATTATCTAAACATCTTCTCAAACGATATTACAGAGGGCAAAAGCGAATCTTTCAAGGAGCAAGTTCGAGCTCTTCTTGAAAAGGATAGAAAGTGGAGAGTTTATGATTCTTCTCTTAACTATGCTAGTTTCATCTATGCTTCGTATTGCAAGAAAACACGTCGTCTTACAGTTAAGTACACGACATTTACACCAGAACTTGATGATAATAAGAAAATTGTCAAGGAAATCTCATTCACACACCAGTCTCATACAACAATGCCAGAGAGTTGGACATACGTTTCAAATGTTAAAGTCGTTTTTGGCAAAATAACATCCAACGATGAAATTTTTCATGGTGAAAATATAAACAAGGAATCTATTGTACAATCCGTGGCTTCAACTTTGAAACCAATAATTTCCAGCGAAAAGGCACCTCAAAATGGTATTTGGCAAAAGCTTGCTGTAGAAAAGGCATCAAATGCGGACAAAAAACATAAATATGGAGATAAGCGCCCACATCATTAAAGCAAAATAAACTGGTTGACCGAAGGTGGCTCCTATATTTTTAAGGTTACCATAAACGGGTAGTTGTCCCTGACTCACTGAAGGCAAACTACTGATCCAACAGGAGTCATT
>MRSU01008278.1:0-17605 GCA_008369845.1 Trichomonas gallinae
TTCATCCGCCCATCCTACAACGCTGCTTTCGAGGACCCAGTCAAGTCCAAGTACATCAACCGCGAGGTCTGCGAGAGACTTAGAAAGACAGTCGGTGGCGTCCGTATCGAGGATGATCTTCTCATCACAGACAACGGATGCAAGGTTCTTTCTAACATCCCGAAGGAGATCGATGATATCGAAGCTTGGATGGCCAAGAAGAACTAAACAACTCTCTAGTTTTATTTTTTTCCTAAATTCAAATTTTCGAAATCTGATCAATCAACAAAAACCCATCAACTTATTCACAAAAAAAAAGTTCTATGTCTAAAACATTATACGAAATAATACTAAAAATGGATGCAAAAAAAAACAAAATCTGATCTCATGACAAAAAAGTATCAATTTACTGAGAAAAAGTGATTTATTATTAAAATGCTATGTGAATTTATAATAAAAATGGATAAATCAATTCCAAAATCTGATCTATTGACAAAAAAGCATAAATTTATAGAGAAAAAGTGAACAATTATTAAAATACTATATGAATATGAAATAAAAATGTTAACAAAAATTTTGAGAAGCAAAAGGGTAAAAATTTACCCAGAAGACCAAAACATGGGCAAGCACCATACACGTTCAGTACCACTTATTCCGATCGCATCACCAGTTGCCGGCCACCGCCTTACAAAGAAAATCAAAGAATTAATCTCAACAAGCTGCGAAGCCAAGAATCTTGTCTACGGCGTAAAGGATACAAAGAAATTA
The DNA here is from genome assembly GCA_008369845.1 of Trichomonas gallinae. Lineage (NCBI taxonomy): Eukaryota > Parabasalia > Trichomonadida > Trichomonadidae > Trichomonas > Trichomonas gallinae. The sequence goes on from MRSU01008278.1 coordinate 748, forward strand.
TTAACTAAAAACGAAAAAGGTCTTGCCGTTTTCGGTGGAAATGTTACACCAATGGATGTTATCACACACCTTCCAGCTATGTGCGAAAATAAGAAGCAGCCATATGTATTCTTAACAACAAAGGAAGAAATCAGCGCTGCTGCCCAGAGAACATCTGCTGTTGCATGCGTTGTTATCAGGGAACCAAAGGATGCCGAAACAAAGGCCAAGTATGATGAAGTTGTCGCTGAAATCGAAGCTCTCAACAACCCAGCTACACAGGAAGAAGAATAAAACCGGGACAAACTATTAACACCAAAAAAAATCATTTGCATTAATAATAAAAATAGATTATGTATTAGAATCCAAAAAATCCTGTTTTTATGTCTCATAACTTTACTTTACATGGCAGATTCGAAATGTAAAATGTTGTAAAAAAAATGCGTTACATGTCAAAAAAATATTAAAAAATAATGACTGTTGATATATCGGCTGTTAAGCAGTTTCTTGCCAATGAAAAAGACATTTTACTTATACAGCCGGTCAAAAAAGTCAATAACAAGGGAAAGGAGGAAAATTCAGTCATCGTTGCCACACAAAGCTCGTTATTTTATGTTAATCCTGGAAAAAAGATGTCAGCTGATAAAAAATCTTGCTGGCTACACCTCACTGCTATCACACTCGTCGAATATCAGTCGAAATTCATTTGTAAATTTACACATGGTAAAAATGAAACTCAATTCACGTTTATTACTGCAGAATATATCAACGTAGCTCAAACCATTGGCGGTCACCTACAACGTTTAATGGGTCCTTATTGGTCCCAGAAGATGAATATCGATTTGCTTACAAAAGAGAAGTTCTCATTCGATAGCGCATCAGTTTTGATGAGACTCAATGTATACTGCCAAACAGAAGAAATTTCAGTCCCAGAAAAATACATAACAAAATTACAGCAATATTTAGATCACCGTGAGATCAACTTTTATTTTGCTGATTGGGATGAATACATTGTGCCAATCGTCTTCGCATTACAGCCATACTCCAAATGCATCTCTGGCGTATTCAATAAACAATTATCAACGGCAACATTCAATAAACTACGCGAAATGTTTATACCATTCAAGCATATCTGCTTCGAAACTCCATTAAATGCGGATTCTATTAAATTCCTAGAAATTGCAAAATTCGAATGTACTTCAATGGAATTTAAGAACAATGATTTAACTGGTCAGCAGCTCCCTACTATCACACAATGTGGAATCAAAAACGAAATCCAGTCACTCTCGTTGAATAATGCTTTCAACGAATCAGCATATCAAGTTTTCTATACAGATTCATTCTTTAAGACCGAATTATGCACAGGCACAACATATTTTAACTTCGACCACACTCATGGATTGCATTTACCAAGATTATTATGGTTTGTCAAAGGATTGACCATTTTGAGCTTTGCTGATACAGGACTTGAAGTCAGCCACGCTATACAACAAATTTTCGGCTATGATTTCACTTGCTTACGTTGCTTAAATCTTTCTGGAAACGTTTGTCACGAAACTGTCACAGATAGAAACAAACTGAGAATTCCAGGGCACTTGTGCAGACTTGATATCAACGATGTTGAATTCGGAAGAAGCTGTGTTCAAGACTTTTTAGAATTCATTTTCGGATTCGACTGGAAACTCGGTTTAAGGCTTTATGCTAATAACCTTGTTACACACTCTGGTGACTTAGCACCACTATTCGAGCTATTTGATAGATCACCGTTTGCAAATTTGGTTGATTTCAGCTGGTGCGGAAACCAAGCGAGATTAGGTCTTTTGCACTTCATCAAGCGCAACAAAAAGCTGGCTAACTTATTTATCGATGGTTGTTTCGGCGAAAAATCCCCAGCAAAAATTGGTGAATTTGCAAATTCGATCATTGACATGCAATTCCTTACTTTGCTCACTATGCGTGGTAATGAGAATGTTTGGATGGGTGAAGCAGTTGCTCCAATCATAGAAGCGCTCAAAGGAATGGTCAACATTTCTTACGTCGATCTTTCCAACAACAAAATGAACGAAAGAGTTGTCGAAGGAATCTACAACGTTGTCTCCATCAACGCCAGCATCAGGACCGTCATCCTAGAGAACCCAGGAATCCCAGATGATCTCTGCAGAAGATACGAGAAGGAAACAGATAAAGTTGTTTTTGTGCCGAAATTCGAGAAAAGAAACTACAATGCTTTTCCGAAATATCTCACAACAGATGAACTTGTTTCTCCGAAGTCTCAGAACTCTCCTTACGACGCGTTCATATTCATGCCTGAGGCTCCTCCTGAGCCAGGACCAGAAGAAGATCCAATGGTCGCAAAGAGAAGGAAATTGTTCCTCAAAACTGTCGGCCACAATGAAGTCGACGAAGATTTGCTGCCAATAACAAGGAACACTAATGATAGAGTCCCTACAAAATGGGAGCTGCCTGTTGACATTGTCGATAACGCTGTCTTCGATGCAACAGATGCAGAAGAAGCTCTCAACGCGAGATTCACACTCAGCAAGCTTTCCAGCAAATGATTTTTTTTTTACGATTTTGTTTTGTTTTAAAAAAACTGATTAATATTTTAACATCACTATATTTCATACCAATCTCTACTATATATCTAAATATTGATTTTATTGATGAAACAAAGGAATATCTTATAAACATGAAAATAATAAAAAGATTTCGTTGATTTATTAGATATATCTATTCATTATTTCTAAATTTGGTTCTAATTCTGCAAATAAGGTTAAATATTTGCATAAACTGAATTCATCCATTGAAGATTAGAATGATGATTTATTTGATTAGAAAATTTAATCGATAATAGTGAAATTGTATATTATAAAAATGTTTAGATATTTGTGTTTATTTAAATGTAATGATTGAAATAGAATGATTTTGAGAATTGATTGAATTGAAAAATAAATCTTAGCAAAAAGTCGCCATTTCGATGGTGAAAATGATTTTTGTTGTGTATAGGTATAAAATCTTCAATTTAATCAGAAAAAAATGGGACACAAAAAAAATTTCAAATATGTCGGTCTTCAGCCAAGTTCGCGCTAGAACAACCGTCGACATCCCAGTATGGAGAATGGGCTCACTTAAGGAGGCCACGAAGCTCATCCTTATGAATAAATTATTAACTTACGACGACACATTGGAAGGAGTAATATTAGGTATCAAAAATATTTCACCAGTTCAACCATTTTCTGATTTCTATGCTGATACACCTGCATTCCATCAGACAATGGAGGGTGATTTCCTCGTTTTTAGGCCAAGAAAAGGATGCATATTGCCGGCCAAGGTCACATTTGTGTCTGCTTCATCTCTTACTCTCACAATCCTTGGATACTTCACTGGTAATGTCGAATTAAATGAACTTAAACACGATTGGACTTTCACTAAAAATATGTGGAGAAAAGGAGCTGACGCATTCGGCGAAGGTGATGAAGTCTCTGTAGAAATTACACGCGCTACACCATCTATCAATGGTATGGATCTTAACGTCAAAGTTTTATCAAAGTTAGCGAATACTGAAAATCCAGAAAACCCAGAAGAATAGAATATATAGAGTAAATATCTGTCATACGTTTCATGATGTAACAATTGTATATAAAATTTCAATAAAATCTTTAACTTTTAAACCCAAATCAATATGCTTCCAAACCATAACCCAGCAACTAATTAAATGATAATGAATTTTTGATAATAAATTGCTAAAAAATATTTTTGAAAAATAATTCTTTGGTAATAGAACGGTTTTGATATAAAAATGTGCATTTATTAGACATAAATGGTTGATATATGAGTATAAAAATTGAAATAAAAAAATATAATGGGTTTGATTTGAAAATATGAATCTTTTATGTGTAAAGAGTTGAAAAATGAGTAGAAAATCGAAAATTAAAAAATAAGAGGTCAAAAAATTGTCAGTTTTTGTGTCAATTTTCAAAATGGAAGCATTAAAATATGATGAAATTTTAAGGGACACATTGATCAACCAGCATAAGAGAATTGATCAGCGTGGATTCCAGAATTCAAGACCAATACACATTACAGAAAAATGCTTTAAAGATGGCCAATCTTCATCTTTAATTTCAATCGGAAAAACAATTATTGCAACAAAAATCATTGCTACACCACAACCAATCGCTCCATCATTCAGTGTTGCTATTAATAGATCTGCAGTTTCGCTTCCTTCTGGAAAAGGAACATTAGATCAGACACTGAGTGCATTTATTACAGTTTTGGTTAATAAATTGTTGCCTATGAGTGAATTAGAGATTGCTAGACCAGATCCACATAACCCATTCCACTCAAATATTAAGATTTGGGGCTGGAATCTCCAATTCTACCAGACAATCATCAGCGATGATGGTGGTGTCGAAGTTGCATCTGTTTTAGGTATCCAAAACACACTTCAAACACTCGAATTACCAAATTATAACTTAGACGATGAAGCTAAGCTTGTTGATGCTGGAACATCACATAAAATTAGCATTTTATCGCTCTTCGCCAAGAATTTCGCCATTCTTACAGATAATGCAGATAATGGTTCAGAAGAAACGAATATCCTCGTTGATCCAACATTAGATGAGGAAAAGATAGCTAAGGGAAGCTGCACAGTAGTTTACTCTAATGAAGCTACACCAAAGCTCTTAGTATTCAATACTTCAGGCAAATTTGTTATCACAGAAAACCGTTTGAACTACATTAATCACATCTCTACCCACTAAGTGAAGAATTCTGTTAAGTTATACAGCTAATATAAAGCAATTGTTCTTAATTTATTCTATTTTTTTTAATATTTTTGCATAAACATACCTTAAATTGGCCCCTCTTGCTTTTCACAATAACAGATTTTGATATCTTTGATGTTGAAATTTTAGAGAAATCAAAAATCCAATTATGAACAAATGCAAAAATTTATTATCGATTATATATTTTTCATGAAAATAAAGAAATTTCGAAAATTTAAAATCAATAAATTAATATCATTATTGATATTAAATCATATTTTTTAGTCAAATCAAAAATTTATCGTATAAATTATTGAGATTTCGAACAAAATTTTAAATATTAGTATTTAATTATGAATTAATGTTATTTCTCGAGTTTTAGCGAATTTTGGTCTTTTTCGATTTTGTCAATTTTTGTAAAATTTCAATGACTAACAATATAGTAAGACTTTCTGAAACTCCTGTTTCCATTGGCTGCCATAGGCGCAGAATTGCCTTTTCTGGCGATGATGTTTACTATACAAATGGAAACAAGCTTATTAAAGCAGGAGGTGAGGAAATTTTCACAGCAAATACACCAATTTTCGATTTTTTAAGTTATGATGATAAGTTTTTGACAATAGATGCTAAAGGAACTGTTTCTGTTGTCTCAAAAACAGAGCCAGTCCATAACTCAATAAGTTCTTATGCAGGAATCTTCGCTGCTATCGAAAAAACACCAAGCTACATCTTTGCAGCCCACGATTTATCACATAGTGTTAGAACAATTGATCCAAACACTCTTCAAACAATTAATACAATCATAACTCCTGGAATTCCAAATTGTTTAGGAGCATTTAGCGACGAAACATACGTATTTATCGATGATCGTACAATTAACGTTGTTGATAACCGCCTTGGACAGACAACAAGATCAGCTGTCTTAAGTGCTCAGCCAGTTGCCTTATATTCCCACAATTCTGTCATATCTGTCGCCTGCGATGACAGAAGAATCAGAATTTTTGATTCTAGGCGTCTTAAAACACCATCGATGACTACAAAGCCAGCTTCAAAGAATGGAACAGCTGCTTTGTGGACAAAAGACAACGAATCGATCGCAGCTATCGGATTTGATGAAGGCATGACTCTTGTTGAGCCTGCAAAGGATGTTGGCCAATTTAAGAGATGCAAGTTCTTAGCTGAATCTCCATTCGTTTCAGCAGCTACTATTACAGATAACGGCTTCGCTTTATTAACAAGAGGAGGTATGATGCATAATATTTCCGATCCAGTTGCTTTCCTTAAATCTCAAAAGGAGGGCAACGACGAAGATGCAGACGAATAAAATAGACTATATTTGATACTATTCATTAAACTAGATCCAGATTTTTCAATAGATAACTGAACAAAAAGTTGATAAAATAAAACATTCCCATATCTAATCCCCGAAAAACACAACAAAATTGATTGGATAAAGATAAAAATGCATAAAAGTGACAAATGGGAATTGTTACTTCATGTTGCAAAAAGAATCAAGGGGACATGGAAGAAAGAGTCCCTTTGAAAACCAACAAGGGTGGAAGCGGTGGAATTATCATGTCAAGCTTTAGCACAAAAGAGCCGAGTGACGACTTTATTGTAGATCCAATCATCAGGCAGTTCCTTGAGGATCAGTCTGATGACGATGACCAACAGAATGTAAATTATGACGATTTTGATGATTTAATCAAACAACAAGACGATTGAAAAATATACCGAAAATATTAATCTACAGCTCCCTTAGCTTATAAGAGTACTTTGTATGTTGCCTTAAATTATTGTTTTGAATTAGCGATAAATTGAATAAATACAATAAATATATGATAATTTCCTATTTTCCAATCTCAATATTCAATCAAAGCAAATAATTTCTTCTTAAAAACTGCATCAATACTTTCATAATTAACTATAGCACAACAGAAAAAACAATAAGGAAAAATTTTATTCAAAATTTGAGTAAGATATATTGAATAAGCTATATTATGCATATGATGAATTGATTTAGAGAATACAAAGATTATTATTCTCTTGTAACAAAGCTTGTTTTTGAAATATATTTTTTGTCAAAAAATTTATTATCAATAATACATGTGTAGACAATGGAAAATTGTCAAATAATTCCAATTCTAATGTGGTTACAATACTGATAATGTGCATTGGCCAATTTTGAAAATTCCTGGGAAAATATTGTAAAGATTTGTAAATTTTTTGATGTAAACATATTTGGAATTATATGGGTGTGACATTTCCAGAATATAAAGAAAAAATAATTTTTGTCAAAAGTGACAGATTTTGATTTTATAATTTATGGATGCGGAGAACGACAACAAGAACAACCCATTAGAGAATTACAAGATAAACATTAAGAAGAGGTCGTCAATAAACTTCGTCATTTACTTAATTCGACGCTGTCCTCTTCCAAAATTTATCTATTACATCGTCTTGATCGTACAGTTGATTCAAACCTACTTGTTCACCGTTATCCCATTGACACGCCACAGCGATTCACAAAACTTAGTTCCGTTATTAAAGTTATTTTCAAAAATAGTATTAATCGATGGCGCGTATTTTTCGAATTTTGAATTCATCAGACATATATTCTATCTATACATATTATATTTCATCGTCTATCTTTATTCTATTACAGCTTATAAGAAAGCAGGAGTATTGAAACCATTCTTTTGCTACGCATTCATGCTCACAGACACTATTCTTCATACAATACTCGTGCCGATGATTGTTCTACAATGCTTAACAACGATTAATCTCTATTTACAAATTCAACTTGAAAGCAGCGATGTTATTCTTTTCGCTACATGTGTATTGTTCATGAATATATTCGGGTGTTTCAAGTATATATTTTTCAACAACTTCTTGCTGCTATCAATACATCCAACGGAAAATATTTTATATCTTCCATACTTTTTATATTTCACGTTAATGCCATTGTTTTCAAGTATAGGATACATATTCTCGAATCCTTACTATTATTTATTCCCAGGAACGTTTTCTTTTATCTACGGATTATTATTTTTCGCCGTTCCTTACATTAACTCTGACATATTTGGAATGGTGACATTCACGGTATCACTCACGGTTGGCTCATCTGTCTATTGCTACAATTTTATTACAAAATATACAACTCAATCATCAATTATTTGCATAAACATAGCATTCGCAGGTATTGTCATTGTTATACGCAATTGGCTGATTAAATCAGTCAAGAGAAAAGCAAAAGAGATGATTAAATCTACAGAATTCGTTGATGAATGTAAAAATGCTAAACAAGCTGCTAAATATTACGCATATGCAGCTATGGAAGGATGCCCACAGATTTTTGAATGCATACATGTCGAATCTCTTCAAAGAAGATTTGGTGAAGATACAATCGTTAGCTATTTCCTCTGCGTGAGTGAAATGGCATTGCCACAGTTCCCTAGTACAGTTATCACAAAACCAGCTGGATTTTTGAAAGGTGACGAAGTTTTTTGTGAAATGCATCAAAGAATGACAAATCCATGCTCAAAAGAAGATATTATCTCCATGCATCACATTTGCGCTCTAGATATATACAATTCACTCAAGAAATGCAGTGATTCATTAATAACAATCACAGATTTGATTTTTAACGAATCATTTAACATTCTTTCATTCAACACATTACGCTCATATGATATATTTTCAGAATCCTTCCAGCACATCATTGTTTTCATGCAAATGTTCCCGAATTCTCCTTACATTCAGAATATCACAGACATTTTCCTCGCAATCTGTCCATCAGCCTATCACAAGAGAGAAATAGAGTTCTGGATGGATATAAACTACAGTGGGCCATTCGAAAAAGACAAAACAATACAGAACGATAATAAAAGTAAATACGAATACACATCTATACTCAAGAAATCACCAAACAGAACGCAGAAATTCAAAGACATCGCGGACGAATTCACAGAGAGAAAGATAGACTCATACATTGAACAGAAAGGTCCATTTTCTTATTCGAGGAAAGGATTCTTCTTGTGGTTCGCATTTATCGGAATTGTCGTCATTCATTTAGCTTACTTCACATTAATACAGATGGATTTCAAGACTGCAATTTTCACAACGCGCTCAATTATGCAGACATACGACATCATACAGAACATGACGAACATTTCTAATTACGTGCCACTCTACGCACTGCAAAAAGGCGATTTCATATACGATCCAAATCTTTACACTGAGGAAACTTTTACATATTTTCACTCTGTCCTAGATTTCTGCATGAATTTCCTCAACATGGTTAGGAGATACGGTTATTCCACTTACAATGATTTTTACTACAAAAAGTTATATAGCTACATGTCAGATTTCAACAGCGATAAGCATATAACAGCCTTCCAACAATTATACTCAAACGTTTTATATCTGTTTGAATCTGTTTTGAATAATGTTGGTGACAATGTTGCGGCACCAAATATATCGAAAGAAGTCTACTGCAGCTACATCCACAATCTACACCAGTTTAATCGCGACTTGTATTCAACTGTTTCGCAAGCTGAAGACTATCCAACAAAAATTCTGCATTTCAAGAGCATTTACATCATCTTGATATACATAGGTTTGTATGTAGTAGTTTTCAGTATCATAATTTTGCTGTTTTACACAGGCTACAAGCGCGAACATTCGTTTTACTATGAACTGAAGAAAGTTTCAAAGAGTTTCCTTGTCAAACTCAAAGCGTTTTACAAGAAAGTATCTGAGTCTTCACTTGAAATAGAAAATCAATTTATTTTAGCGAAGAAGAGTGATGATACAATAACGAAACCAATATATCTTCCATTCCTTACTTTAATATATTTACCCACATTTTTGCTGTTTATTTTCTCAATCATAGCAATAACTATGGCCGTCTTATCAGTCAAATGCTATGTAGCGACAGTGAACAACAGAATGGAATCATACGGTTATCTTATTAATTTCGACATTGACCTGTCAAAAGTTTGTATAGACAGCGTATTATTTGTATACAACGAAAGCTGCATCTCCAAGGATGATATCATAAAGTCAATCAACAGCACATTAGCGATGATGTCGAACCATTCATCGATGCTCTGGGGGCAGAAGTCATCATTCTGCAGCACATGCTATACTAAGTACTACCAGATATTCGCCGACAGCGAAACACTGATCGAACAAGAATCATCGATCTGGCTGAAAATGCTGACAAACATCTTGACTACTATAAGCAATGAAAACGCTTCTTTGTCTGATGGCTCAAAAGCGCAAGTATACAGGAATTTCTACAACAATCTTGGATACTTAGTTGAGTTTACTTCACAAGAGATCAAGCATTGTTCGAATTCTAATATCATCAACATGCCGATAATTTTCTACGCTTTCCACTTCGTTATTATGATTTTGATTATTGTTTATATTATTTACATCTTCATGCTTCAGACGCACTTCGATATTCCTTACTTCGTCTTATCACTGACTCTGTCGAACGCGAAGACATTGAACGGAAACAACACAATAACAGATATAATCGAAGAATCATTCGATTTGTCGACGAAGAAGGAAGAGAAGAAACTTCAAAATTGCACTAAAGAGTTCTGCGACAAGATGACAACACCTGTTATGATTATCGACTGCGAGCTCAAGCTTTTGTATTCTAACGATGAAGCATCAAGAATCTTCTTGATTTCCAAAGATTTCAAAGACAATTTATCACTTTTCGAGATTCTTAAAGACGGTTTCATCGAAGAAGGAACTAACAAGAAGATAGGCCAGCTGATTAACGAATTCGCATACAGAGAGTTCCACACTATTAGGACATACAAAATCCTTGGATCGATAAACTCTGTATCCGATCATATCCTTTCCGCGAAAGAGAAAAACATGAAGACCAACTACGAGTTGTCTATTTTCCCAATCTACACAACACAGAAGCATTTCTCTCAGCTCATTTTGATTTTCACTCCAGAAGCTGAATATGCGAACTACTCCAACTTCCTCGCGAAATACAGGAAGCTGCCTGTGACAATAAGAAACGAGTGGATCATGAAGGACTTCCAGATAACACAACTAAAGCGCTCGAACATCATCAAAGAGACAAAGAGTGGCATCGTCGCAATTGTGAGAGTTAAGACAGATTTCGGCGAAAAAGCTCCACAAATCATTGACCAAGTCTTCAGGAGATTCGATGTTATCATCTCTCAGTCCAAAGTTTTCAGGTACTACAGAACTCATGCATCAATGTACTGCTTCGGAACTGATTTCTCGCACGAAATGGAATTCACCCCATACATCATCCACAAGATTATTTTAATCTTGAGGCAGATGTTCGACGAAGCAGGCAAAGTCTCGCTTTCCAAGAACGTTGACGTCGACGCTTACTCGTCTGTTGGCTTCGGTAATGTTATCATAGGTATTCCAGGCAAAGAACATCCATTCCTTGAAGTCTGGGGTGCTGCAATCACAGACGCATTGGATATGATCAAAGTTGCAAAACTTAACAAAGTTATGATAAGGAAACGCGTTTTGGATCAGAACAACTTATCCGGAATCATGCCAGAATTAGTTATACCAATGAAGAGCCCGAATTAATTTTTAATTTTCATTTTATGTATGTAATTTTGTTTATTATTATAAAGAGATATTCTTATTTAACAATTATATTTGTTCCACTCATCTTTTATTTTACAAGTTATCGAAAAATAATTAATTTTTTTAATTAGTACCAATTTGTCTGTAAACATCTATTTATACCTATATCTATGTATTTAGGAATAGAATGAATAAGAATTGCATGAATATGACAACAATCAAAAGAATATTTGATAATAGTATTCGATATGTATATTTATTACATATTATTGCATTTAGATGGGTTAAAATCCATTTGTTTTGATTGTTTGGTGAGGAAGAAAGTTTTGACATGTAAATTTATTTACAAATCAAATATGTTTGAGAATCAAATGATGAATTACACGCCACCAAACATGCTTGAGCCGAATCCATCAAGCAATGATAATATTAAAGTTCCTCCAAATGCTTTCGCCATATATATGAAAGAGCAGCACAATATCGTTTCAATGGAAAATCCAAATCTGTCTGAAAACGACGTTTGCCGTTTAATTGGAAGGATGTGGCTAGTTTCTACGGATGAATTCAAGGAAAAATACAGAATTGAAGCAAAACAGCTCCGAGAAAAATTCAAAATCGAGAATCCTTCATTTACTGAAAAGATATTAAAGAAAAAGAAACCAAAAAGCGAATCTATCATGGAACCTCATCCAATTACAGTCAGAGTCATAATTGATAACGAAAACTTAGCACAAGAGCAAATTCATGCCAATGAACAAGTATAATTAATGAAACTCATTATCAATTTTTTAATTATCAGTTATTTTTACAATCAAATCTTTTGGAATTTGGTCAATTTATCTTTCCAGCCGATTTTTTGACAACCTGTTAATGAATATTACAATAATAGTAGTATATAGTGATTAAAGTTACGGAAAAGTTAAAATTAAACATTTATAAAGATTCTCGCAACATTCATCCATAGTTTTAAAACATTGTCGATCTTAATTATGGACAATTTTAGTGGAAATCATGATTTTGGACTGTTTTTTCAAAACTTTTATAATCTTGATTGAAACTTGAAATACATGAGTTTCACAAATAGAAATTTTGAGAATAGCTAGTTAATTATGAATAAAAAGTAAATCTTAGATATTTGACTTTGGTTTATCATAGACATATTAAGATTTTTTAATGAGAATATATATATGACATTTTGACATGTAAAGCAAAACGGTTATTTTACAAAACAAAATCTAAAAAAATGGCGGAAAACACGGAGGGCAAAGTTTTGGAGTTTGATCCACTCCAAACTCCCGTGCAGAGGAACAACATCGACATATCATTTCGCGATGTCGTGAAATACATATCTGACGGATATAAAGAAAAAGATCAAAATCGACAATTCCAAAATTTATCTGATGGTATAACAGGCTTGAATAACAGACTTGAAAAAGAACTCTTCAGAGTTCAAAATTCGTTAGTTGTCAACCAAGCAAATACGATTCGAACTCTTCCTTTGATGGCAGGCCGCGAAATCGAGTGCATTTCACCTATACAGCCAGCAGCGTGGATCACAGGCGAGGCTGGAGGATTGTACGACCCAGTTAATGACCAGATTTGGTTGAATTGCGTCGGACATTGGGAAGGCAAAGCAAAATCACTCAACAACTATCTTTGGCAATCAATCACAACACCATGTTTCATCGCATATCACATTGTTGCACTTTGCTCAATTATTATTGGATTTCTCATTGGATTTTTGAACCCAACAATTAGTAATGATGTTTACTACAAGACAAGAGCCATCGGATTAATCGTCGGACTCTCAGTAAGCTATGATCTTGTTTGTGTTATCGTAATTTTGTTTTTAGAAAGCTTTTTCCCGGATGATCCTGCGCCTTTTGAGGCTTCTCAAGTTCAGGAGCAAGTTTTCCAGGTCGTAAATGCAGCGATTGATGCAATGGCTGCTGAAATTCCAGAAGAACACAAATCTCTCGCAACAAACGATAAGCATATGGAAAACCCACAACTCGTTGGTCATTATATTCTCATTTTCTTCTACGAAACAGGCAAAACAGTTTTATCAAATATGCTTAAGCCAACAGGAATGTTCTCGGACAAGAAAGTTGTTTCAGTTTCGTGGTCACAGTTCGAGAGCTTCCTTTCTTTCTACAGATTCCTTCGTGAAATTTCAGATGCCGAAATTCAGACATACGAACCAATTCCTGATGTTACAAAGAAGAAAGTCTTCAAGTCTATCATTGTCGCACTCGAGCGTGGCGTTCCTGAAGTTCATTTTCAGATTCTTCGTCTTCTAGCTCTTGCTCTTGAGCCACCGAATGTTAGATCTCAACATGTTGAGCAGAATCCTGCTGATATCAACCTTAACCATTATCTTTCGGCTTCTTCAGTTCGTTCGCTTGTTCATGATATCAAACTCGATTTAAGCAAGTGGAAATCTTCAAAGACTCCAGCTTCTTTCGGTCCTATCGAAAATCAGGCTCGTATCGAAGTCGTTGTTGCTAAAACAAGCGATGAACAGCTTGTTACATTCAGATCTCATGCTTCTAGATTCAGTTCGACTTATATTGAATTCGCTTGAGTCTATTTATTGTGCTTTTTATTACTATTCGCTATTTTTAGTAAATTTTGTTTTACATCTGATTTCGAAAATAATTATCTTTTGTATTTTATTTAAAAATAGACTTTTTAATCGTTTTTTCTCTTCAATCACCCTCAGTAGAAGCCACATCAGGATAAGAAGCTTATTATACAAAAAAATTTACATTTATTTTTCATATCTTATTATAATTATCAATTAGTCTGTGATAATCAATAACTATGCAATTGCAAAAATGAGTTTTATGTTTAATTTTAAGGATAAGCAATTAGAAATATGAAAAGCATGATCGGATATAATTATATTTTCATCAAATAACACATTTGACGTATCTAAACATATCTTCTCATAGTAGTTTCATTATTGATTGAGATAAGCAAGATCAGATGTATTTATAAAATTCAAATATTTTTTCGATGCAAACTCAAATATAATATACAGTGAATTACCATCACAATACTGTAAATATGATATCATATTATTCGAGATCGCATTTACTCAATGTTACGACTTTGAAAAAAAAATTATCAAGAACAATCAATGCAAAACAGATTTCAGTCTATGTGGAAATGAATACATTACAAAACTTGAATTTGTTCGTACTCATATAATTATGTTAGCATAGCTATCAAACACAGATGAAAACATTTTTATGAGGGATTGATTAAATTAAAATTTATTTCCAAAAATAAATTCTAGATCTAAAATATAAACAAATGGTAGAATAATAAATTATCAAAAATCATCAAAAATCGGAAAAAATCAAAAATTATAAACGAAAAATATATATTTTTAAACAAGTTTTTCTTCAGATAATTTAATTTTTTGTCATAAAAAACCTCATATTTCTGCATTATTCTGTATACGCAATCGAAATAAAACAGAAAAATAAAATGTCATTCATCGTCGACACTCTCAAAAAGTGCTAAAATGCAAAAAAAGGCAAAATCACAGTGTCATTTACCATCACTAATGCGATTCAAGGTCAAAAATAATGTGTAAATTTTATGGCCGGAGTATATATCAAAACGGCTTATTATCTCGATTTCCAGTTAAGAAACAGCATGTTTTGAGACCTAGAATGTGTTCCTGCGCCATAAAAAACCATGCAGACGGAGTTTCACGCTTTGTTTTGAGAATTATGAGGTACATATCTTGCATTTTTCGTTTTCATCGGCGTTAATTATTCATGTTTGAGGAATGAGCTGATTTAGTGATTAGAAGTTTAGAGGTGATGTCTAGAATGTGAATGCGCGCTAAATAAAAAACGCGATAGATTTATTAAATTCAAAATCGTTTTTTGCTTGAGTTTTAGATATATTCCATTGAGCTGTTTTAAAATATCAGACGAAATCGAATGTGAAATCATATTGAAAGAAAACGTCAATTTCCTCAGAATTTTTGGCGGGTTTTTTGGAGGTCTCATTTTTCGAGAATGAGCGCAGAAGAGGCCGCAGCACAGACCAAGGAGGTCGCAGAAGAGACCAAGGAGGTCGAGAAAAAGGAAGAAGCTCCAGTAGAGAAGAAGGAGGAAAAGAAGGAGAAGAAGGAAAAGAAGGAGAAGAAAGAAAAGAAGGAGAAGAAAGATAAGAAGGAAGATAAGAAAGAAAAGAAGGAAAAGAAGGATAAGAAGGAGGACAAGAAAGAGAAGAAGGAAGAGAAGAAGTCTGATAA
Source organism: Trichomonas gallinae (assembly GCA_008369845.1). Lineage (NCBI taxonomy): Eukaryota > Parabasalia > Trichomonadida > Trichomonadidae > Trichomonas > Trichomonas gallinae. The sequence continues at coordinate 16,375 of MRSU01008278.1, forward strand.
GAAGAAGTCCGAGAAGAAGGAGGAAAAGAAGTCCGACAAGAAGAAATCTGAGAAGAAGGAAGAAAAGAAGGATAAGAAGGAGAAGAAGGAAAAGAAAGAGGACAAGAAGGAGAAGAAGTCTACAAAGAAGGATGCTAAGAAGACCGACAAGAAGGAAGCTAAGAAGGTTTCTAAGGAATCTGAGAAGAAGCCAGCCAAGAAGTCCTCCTCGTCCAAGAAGTCTACAAAGGCCGACAAGAACTCTATCCAGGAGTTTGTCGTCGAGGGCATCATGACCAACACATCTGAAGATAAGAAGTGGGCATCTGAGTCCAAGATCAAGGAATACGTCCTTAAGTACTACGAAGGAAATATCCCATACCCACTCCGCAAGAGCCAGGTCAAGAAGACACTCGACAGACTTAAGTCAGAGGGCTACTTAAACAACAAGAAGAACTCCTACCAGCTCTCAGCTAAGGGCAAGAAGCAGATCGCTCCAGAGTCCGTTCCAAAGAGGAAGGAGGTCGCCCAGCCAGTCAAGGCTGCTCCAGTTGAGGAGAAGCCAGTAGTTGTTCAGGAGTATGTCAGCAAATCAGGCCGTGTTTCAAAGAAAGTTCAGCAGTAAACATTTTTCTCATTTTATTTTTTAAATACATCATTTCTTTTCCCCTTCTCTAAACTAACGGAAAAATTCATCAATATATTCCACCAAAACATTCATTATTCACACAATAATTACAAACATACAAAGAAATCCTAGATATTGATAATATATGTTATCATAAAACTGAAATATTATATGAATTCATATTAATAACTAAATAATTCACATAACAACTTAACAAGTTATGCAATTTCCTAGTAAAGCAATTTGTTATTATAATATCATTTAGAATTTTTGAATATATCTTGATATCACAATAAAATTAGGTAAAATCAAGAAATGCACAAATGATAATTGCTATTTATTAGAAAAAAATAGTTGATGACATATATAAAACTTATGAAATAGTTTTTATTAGGAGAATTTATATTCTAAAAAATATAAAAAAGACTTCACAGGAATATTAACTATAAGAGAAAATAGATGAAAGTGTATCTAGAAATGTACTTCAACTGAAAATACGTTATTTTAGGACCCTAAAAATTTGGTCTCGGCGTGATACATGCAATTCTTTTATGCTACACTTAGACTTTTAACAAACGATCAATTAACATACTACTACACAACCGCCTATAGAATCTACTCATA
>MRSU01008296.1:0-11690 GCA_008369845.1 Trichomonas gallinae
CTCTGAAGATTTGGAAGCTTGGAGGATGTGATTGTGAGGCGGATCTTCTGGACTGGAAGATTCTCAACGATCTCCTTCTTCTCATCGCCTGTGGGGACAACACGGTCAGCCATTAGAAAGGGGAACCAAACAGAGTCATTCAATTTCAGAGCGAGTTTTGTTTATGTTTTGTAATGGCTTTTTAATGATATTTTTCAAAATTCTATGACATATAGACCCTATTTATTAAAAAATTAACCATTTTTAAAATAATTCAAATCAAATAAACAATTTGTTTGGTTTTGATTGTGGCCTTGCAGCATCAAAGTCTCATCCCTCTATTTTGCATCACTCGAAACCTGTTGCTACCATACGTAATTTCTATTTTCAAGCAAAAAATCAAATTACAACTTTTTCTATAGTTTACACATATTTAAGTATGAATAAAAAATTATAAAGAATATATGTGTTGCAAGGAGTTCAAAATTGAGAAAAAATGTACTTGAATCAATAATGAATAATAGTGCCACAATTCAACTCTCAATATTTGACAGCTGAAACTCAAATCCATACAAATCAACAACTAATTCTAACAACAGTTCGTCATGAGGATGTTTCATCAACGCATTTATATCTTCCAATCCACAACCTAAGTCAATGCCACAGAAATCATCAATTGTCTATCCTGAATTGAGTACATGCAGCAAATAACAAGTTTGTACAAAGATACTGTATTGCTCTTATTTGATATTTGAGTGATAAACTTAAGAACAACAAACATTTACTCTAATAATTTCATCAATTCATCATCTTTGGCCGTATTCCTTCTGCTTCTGGCTTTTGAAGGCTTATGATATGTAATATCATTATCCGAATCACTTGTATCTGAGCTTGAGTCGTATTCATTCAAATTCTTAGAAGAAGAAGACTTTTCCATTTGCGAAGGACGTACAGGAGCTTTGGTATTCATAATGCTACTCAACATATTCTTGAAATGCTTAGCTTCATCAGTTGGAACTTCTTTGATATTTTTAGGAACTTTTCCTGTTTGAGCTAATTCGTAAACCCACTGGGTCGGATATGCCTTTATGCCTAGTTCAGCGGCTTTTTTCAATTGTTTTTGTATTTTTTTCGTGTTTTCAGATGAACATATTAAATATTTGGCTTTCTTTGTCATTTTTTGATAAACAACAGCACCAAAGAGCTTAAGTGTATCAATTACATCGTTCTTTTCCTTGTTTAATTCTAAAAGAATGAAAATAACTCCTTCTAACTCATTAGTGCGATTTTCGTAGCCAAATGGTCTATATAATATTGATGCATCCAGAGGGATGGTTTTCTTCTGTGAGATACAAGCCAAAATCCAATTTGGCGTCACAGATTTCGCATCTTTTGTTGAAAAATTGAGTTTGACGCAATAAGTTTCATTAACATCAAACTTCCCATTACTCTCTCTTATTGCATCCATTAAAATCGATTGATTATCAACATTTTTGTCAATGCGGAATGTTTTTCCATGAAATATATCATATGACTGTGAAATGGACCAAAAATTGAATACATACGGCTGGATACTTGCAGGTCTTTTCGAATGATCAATAATCCATTGATAATCTAAAATAGGAACATTATTTTCTAACGCTATCAATGTCTTTTTCGTTAATGACAATCTATCAACGACAATGAAATCAATTGATCCATCAAAGCAATCATTCCAAGTTCCATTTCCTTCATTTACTATTTGTTTTAATTTCCTATTCAATTCTGGATCGAGTTCGCTACTCGTTATCGTAATGTTAGTGAAGTTTTTGACGATGTAATCAGATATTTGTATCTCTTTTTGCGTTGTATAACTAAAAGAGATGTAATCTGGAGAAATTATTGGAATTCCGTGTGATGCAGCGTTTAAAACGTATTTATCCATTATTTTTGGCGAAGAAATAGCAGTCATATTGTCAACATTCGATGGATGAACGGGAGTTCCTCCATTTAATACTAATTTATTATGCAAGGAAATAAATTCTTGTGATTCGACTCCAGTAATTGCGATTTTTTGGTCATATAAACACAGAGATATCCTTTGACGCGCTCTTTCTGATAAATAAAACCCAGAAATCTTTTTTTCGACTAATTGATCAAGATATATTGGGGTAACCATGTATATTTTAGTTCCAAAGTGCGACACAACCTCACTTACTGAGCAAACATGTATATTTCGGACATCACCGAAGTCTGGAGTCGAAAATATACCAGGTTGAATAGTTGTTAATTGGTGTCTGATCTTCACAGCTTGGTCCTGAACAGATCCTGAGATCCAAAACCTCAAAGGTCGAAACTCTTTAACAGTGATTTCTTCAGGAACTAACTGTGAAGGCGTAATATCCATGTTTTGCTAATTCTTTTTTCCCGCGAAATTTTTGAGTTTACAAAACAATTCGCGGGATTTTTTTTTGATTTTACAAATGTAAAATGTCAAAAATAAGTCAGTTTTCCTTGGATATGCCACTTTGCACCCCTCTAAATTGAATAGATCCTCGAAAACCCAGCTTCGCCTTGAAAGTCAGATGAAAAAAGTGGAATAAAGGGATCTAACATGAATTTGCTCTTTATTCAAAATATAAGTAGATATATCTACAGTGATGAATTTTATAGAGGTGCCACAGATTTTCCAACATCCAATTTTCATTAAAATCACTTTGTTTTTCCATAAAAAATTGATTTTACAAATGTAAAATGTCAAAAACCTTAAAAATTGTTATTACAAAATGTCAAAATCATATCAATTTTTGACTTTACAAAAATAAAATACAAAAAACCTTAAAATACGTTTTTACTATGTAAAGTGACAAAAATTCAAAAATTTTATAACTTTACAAACGTAAAATGTCAAAAATTTTGACAAATTCAAAAAAAGAGGAATATTTTTGATTTAATTCGTCACTGTAGGAAGAATCTTTAGGCTAAAAATACGGTATTTTTCATGTTTTTGGGATTTAAATCTTACTTGTGTCGATTATTTTGTAATGAAAAGTGAAACTTTTTTCATCATCGTTTTTCAAATGGAGTCTAATCGAGTAGGAAATTATGAATTATTTGATAAAATTGGCGAGGGTTCTTTCGCTTTCGTGTGGGAAGGCCGAAACATCATAACAAATTGCCCTTGCGCCGTCAAACAATTCAGGAAGGATACTTTTAATCATGAAGCTGCAGTATCAATGAATAGAGAGATCAGCATCATGCAAATACTCGACCATCCATTAATTGCTCAGCTATATGAAGTCGTTGAGACACCACAAAACACATTTTTATTCATGGAACTTGTAGACAATGGAACTTTACTCGAATATATCAACAAAAACGCGCCAATATCTGAAAACAAATCAAGAATTATCTTTGCACAGATTGTTTCCGTACTAGATTATCTTCATAATGAAAAACGAGTTGTTCATAGAGACTTAAAAGCAGAAAATATATTGATAGATCAAAACGATAATATTAGAGTTATTGATTTCGGCCTGAGTAACGTGTTAAATCAAAATACTGTTCTATACACGGCTTGCGGGTCTTCAGCATACGTGGCCCCAGAGATGCTCCTCAACAAGCCTTACACACAGGCTGCTGATATATGGAGCGCTGGAGTTCTATTGTATGCGATGAACGCAGCACATTTACCATTCGAAGATACAAATGTAACAAGATTAGTAGACAAGGTTCTCAATAGACAGCCTGAGTACCCAGTAACATTTTCCAAAAACTTAACTGAATTAATATCAAGAATGTTGACGAAAGATCCAACGCAGAGAATTACTCTTGAAGGTATTCTACATGATCCATGGTTTTTACAAGATGCTTTAGGAAATACATTCTCATACAACTTCAAAGTTCTCAGCAAATATAAACTTATCCAAAATCCATACGATATAGTATTAGACGAAGAAGTTTTATCAAGATTGAGTGACTTCGGTATTGATACTAGAAATCTCAAAGCAGATCTGGCGATGAATAAGATGACAGATGCCACTGCAGCATATAAATCCATACATAGAGAATTGTTCTTAGAAAGAGGAGCTTGTTTGATAGATGAAATGATATTACCGGTTCACAGACAGTTCTCAAACTCCTCAGTTAACGTGACGAGACACATATTATTATCAGAAATTCCACCAAACAAAAATTCGACAGAAACAAATCTGACGGTATTAACAAATCCGCCATTACAGAAAGTACCATCGAAATTTGCAGGTCAAATTCCGACTATTCCATCTAAGGGCGGCCCGATCATTAATTTAATTGTTCCAAATGTGAAAGGCCGCACCTCTTCGAATCTCCAAAACCGTCCCTCGAGACGTATCATTGTTAATGTTTGTAAAAAATAATTTATTTCATGAATTATTAATCAACGCCCATTATTCATCAACTACTTGCGACATACAATTTTAATCTAATTAGACAATCTCAAAATAATTATTTCAAATTCGATGATTTTACCAACATAACTTATCATGGCTCTTCTGGATTTCACATACTTCTCGACAACCATTTCAAATTTATAATCTCAGACTCTCTTTATTTTATTAAAAATATTTATCAAAATTTTGAATTATTTGATTATGAATGTATGAAAAAACAAAAGCACATATTATATTAAATATAAAACTAACATATAATCTTTCTAAAATAGAAGATTCTGTTGTTCAATAATTTAAAGCGAGAGTATTCTAATTTTGATCTATTAATATATATTAAAAATGCTATAAAATTTACACACAATACTTACAATCATCTAATATAAAATTTATTTTGTTCATAAATTATTTTAACGATAGTATACAAATTTTGTTTTATCAATATTTTTTACATAAGTTATGCAATATATATTTAATACTTACAATTATCCAATGAGTAAAAATATTTTTGAAAAAGTTTTTTTAATCGATAATTATATATTTATGTTTGGTATTCTAAAACTATAGGATATATATTATCTAATATCAATGATAAAGTCTTAAAATAATAATATATTTTCGGAAAAATATTTTCAGCGACTACACATAATTTTTCTTCGATTTTTCTGATCTAATCATTATAAGCAATCCAAATATGCAGCTGTTTTCGTCCTACAAAAAAGATGACGTAAATAAAAATCCTGTCACTTTTTGTAAAAAATGAGCAAACTTCCGAATTCGCCGAGGACGCCAAAATATCCGAAGTATTCGGAGGTTAACTCACGCACATCAACACCAAGAGGTGTAAAATCGCCTAGACTTCAAGTCCCGGCTTACGAAATACCACAAACACGCAAAGATGCTGTAAACGCGATTTTCGTATCATTTGCCAATCAGAATCTCAGATATTTGCCACCAGGCGCTAAAAACAAACACGTTATCGCATTAAATCTTGAAAATAATCAATTTGACACAAATTCGCTTAAAGAACTTCCTAAAAACCTCACATCACTCTCATTATCGAACAATCCACTTCTTTCATGCGCCATTCCTAAATTTGATCGCTTGCGCTCATTAATTCTTGATAATTGCCAAATCGATTCTTTCGTAGGGCTTCCAAAATTCCCAAATCTCAGACTTTTCTCGATTGCTAACAATAACATCTCCAATCTCAACGGAATTCAGATATTTACGAAACTCGAATCATTCAATATTTCTAATAATGCATTCGATTTCGATCCTGTCATCTGCATCGCTGCCATTGGATCGATATCACTCACGAAATTCAACGGCATTCAGATTTCATCCATTATTCTTACAGAAGCATTCAAATTCTCGCCAATCGTTGGTTATGCGCTTCGCCACGGCAGAGATCCAAACAGACAGGCCAGCTCACAAGAAGAAATCGAAGTTTCTCAAGATTTTCTCAACAAAGATTTATACGCGAGATTAATGGAAGATGGAATGGATCCATCACTCGCCAAGTTCAAATACGACACAACCGGACCAAATGTTCAACTTATCTTACCATTCACAGCGACAAACATCAAATGGTACAGAGATGTTTTGCCTACAGAGACGTGTCCATCAGAATGGGCTCCAGTTCAAGGATTCATAAACAAGGACACACCAAATATCCTTGAGCTCACGAATATCATGAAAATGCACCTTTTGAAGTGCGATTTTACAATCAATAACCAAAACTTCTCATTGTACACTGATGAACCTGTTGGCCGCAAGCCGACAGACCTGGTATTGCCATTCCCTCTCGATCCAATCCTCGCTGGTCTTCCTCTTGAAGGGTCAATGATTTCATTAATTCCTTTGCCAATTCCTACACGCGTTGCATGGGTATCAGGATCAAGGGTGATCAAAGAGGATGAGACTGCTATCATTGTTTCGAACGAAGAGATCGGAAAACCAGTCACTTGCTTATTAGCGCCTTACTGCCCGAATTTCCCGAGTGTTATCTTCGCCACTTTGTTCACTGAGACAGAGATAGTCCAGCCACTGCTTCCAACAGTCTCAGGAATCACATTTCCAGATGTTATTATTCAAGACGAGGAAATTGAGTTCACAAGGGTCATGACTCCAGAAAGAGAAGGAAACTCAGTCGTTTTAATCGAAAGATCAAAGATGCAGAGCTCTTCTTGGGAGGTTGCAGCGCAAATCGATCCAACAGACTTCAGATTCACTCCAACGAGGACAGATGTCGGCTGCTACTTGAGAGTCTCTTACACACCAGAGACAACAGAAGGCACACAAGGTGAAACAGTTTATTTCTACTCAGATAAGAAAGTTTTGCCGCAATTCCCAAGATTCGACAACCCATCTATATCAGGCATCACAGTCGTAGGCCATACACTCGTCGCAGCAGGCCAATACAACGGCGGACACCCAGGAAACCACATTTTCAACTGGATGATTGCAAACGACGCAAAGAGCGCAACACTTAAGAACTCCAAGAACCTAGAAGTCATCGGCAACGAGAGAACGCTCAAAATCACACCAGAAATGGAAGGAAAGGTCATCTGCTTAGCAATGATTCCAGTCAGAGATGATGAAGTCGTTGGCGAAAAGATTTTCTTGGTTGAAGAGAAACCAGTAGAACCGGCAGAAGTCGAAGAACTCCGCGAAATCACTTACAGCCAGCCGATCTACGCAGGCAAGAAGATACAGCTCGAAGAGTCAGTACAGTTCTTCGTTTCATCGCCTGACTCACCAATTGGCTATGAACCAGTCAAGTTCGGAAACACATTTGTTCCTCGCGCTGAGAATATCGGCCAGTTCATCAGAGTCGAAGCTGAAGGCGCAGAAGGTTTGCTTGGCGAAGTCCTTGAGCCTGCTCCTCTTCTCAAAGAGGTCTCAATCAAGGCCGACAAGTGCGTCGAAGGACAGATGGCGAACCTGGCGATCAAGGTCCAGAAGATGTCTGTGCAGAACATCGAGATCATCTGGTTGAAGGTTAAAGGCTCGACAGAAAAAGTCGTCGCCGTCAATTCATCGACATACGTTTTCACTTCTAAAGATGTCGGATTCGCTATTCAGGCAAGAGTCTACGCATACGACCAGGCTGGCAACATCATCGGCTCGTTGATGACAGAGAAAACAAATATCATCCAACCACAAGGAAATTCAGTTCCAGTCATATCAGGAGACTTCACTGAAGGCGGCTCACTCCACATCGAGTGCGAGAAAGAGTTCTCTGAAGTCGCATGGTTCAAGAACAGCAAGGGACAGTGGGTACAAATTGGAGAAGGCAACGAATACACTGTCACGAATGATGATGTCGGCTCAGTAATAAGATGCACAATGAAGATCGCAGGAAATACAATCACAGTGACATCAAAGGAAGTTGTCGACAGCGGACTTCCAACAGTTGTCTTAGATGCACCAGAACAAGCAGTTGAAGGCGAGGCATTAGATATTGGTGTCAAATACACAGGCGGCAAGGAAGGAAAGAGCCAGTGCTTGTGGGAAAGACTAGGAGCAGAAGGATTAGAAACTGTTGTCGCAAACAACACTAATGTTTACACTATCACTAAAGATGATGTCGGATGCACAATAAAGCTTGAATACGCACCACCAAGCGTCAGACGTGGCAGTGCTGTCGCCCACGCGATCAAGAGCATGGAGCAGGTTGATCCGAATAAGATGTCGTGGACAATTGAGAAATATTCTAAGAACGACACAGTTGTTGATGTCATCGGAAAGGAGCTCAAAGAGTTTGAAGTCGGAAAGGATGATACAGGCTGCAAGATCAAAGTCATAGCGACAAGCACAAGTCGCTTGAGATCTCCATCTAAATACGTGAAAGAAGCGAACAACAACTGCAAGTGGATAAGAATAGGCAACTCAATGAACGCAACTGTTGTTTCCCACGAGAAAGTCTACACACCAACTATAGATGATGTCGGCCACGAGCTCAGGTTCTCTTACACGCCAGTCAGGAAGGATGGAGTCAGCGGACAGACAGTGCAGCACACTTTCTCAGCTGTCACTGCCAACGGACCAACAATTTCGAAAGGAAAGCTCGAACAAAACGGAGAAGGATTCCTCGAAGTATCATACAAATACACAGGAGGAGTCGAAGGAAAGAGTTTGGTTATGTGGCAGATCAAGAACGATGATGGTGTCGTTGTTGTTTTCGCTAAGACAAACGAAAAAGTCATTTCACCACATCCAGATCTTTACCACCGCGAAGTAATCGCCGACGTTGTTCCTGTGAGAGAAGACGGCACTAAAGGACAGAAGGTCAGAGTCGGCTCGATTGTTGTCAAGCCGCGCCCATCTATTATCGACGCTGAGATTCGCGCCAAGAACGGCGACATCAGGCCTGGGAACACATTGAGAATTTTCACTGTCTCAGAGTGCCAGGGTAAGTTCTTCTTCAGGTGGTACAGGGCCACAGAGAAGACAGCCACCGACTGGGAGCTAATCGAAGGCGCTGAGTCACAGGAATTCACACCTCGCGACATCGATGCCGGATACTTCATCAGGGCGACATCTTATGTCCGCAACAGCGATGGCTGGGAAAGCGACATCATCGAATGCATCACACCGAAGAAAGTCGGCGTTGCACCACTGAGAGTCGCAATAGAACCATCAGACAAAGTAACAACTGGCATGGAATTAAAGGCAACAGTTACGAATGCAGGAAACGTTGTCGAAAATGCCAAGATTTCGTGGGAAAGAAGCGATGCCGACGGATTCGTCCAAGTAAGCGACGGAGAAACTTACATTGTCACAGCCAATGATTACAACCACACGATCAGATGCGTGTCCAGCGATGTAACTTCCGATGAAACGAGCCAGGTTGTTCTCCCAGGAAACATGAAGAGCATGGTCAACGCTGTCGCGAGGACGAAGAACTTCAGATTCAAGTGCACATCGAAGAGCTCCAATTCTACATGGAATGTCCAGATCACAGACACTGGCTTATCAATGAAGTCGAAGATCGGCAACGAGAAGACAGGAAAGTGGAGCAGCATAACTTCTGAAGCGATCGATGGAACTAAGGACGAAATCCGTCTGACACTCGACGTTTCGACATCATTCGTTTTGGTCCCAGAAATAGAGGAACAACGCATTATCTCTGCAATTGGTGCTGAGAATGCAAGAGATTTCGTTGTTTGCGTGATCAATAGCTTATCTCGTGCTTAAAAATTTCTTTTTTATTTTCTACAAAAAAACATATTTTTATTTTTTATTTGAAGAAGATTTCTTTTTAGGTATGATTGATTCCCAGCATTCAGCAATTTTAGACTTATAATTCTTGAATTCCTCATCAGAAATCTTCAATGGAACAGTCATAAAGTCTATAACAGGAAGAGCGTTTTCATCATCAGTTTTAATCTTGTCGCTCCGTTCTTTTTTGGAAAAATGAGTCATTAATAACTTTCGTGCTCCAATGGATTTAGCGGCAGCTACAGCATCGTGTAAGTTACTATGACCCCTTTCGTAGGCCCTTGGATCATTAATGTAAGTTGCTTCGTGAAGAAGAATGTCGCAAGGACCAAGACTATCTATAGGAAGCTTAGTTGCATCTCTGTCACCACTGAAAACGAAAGAGTAATCATCATACTCGACGCGCGTTGCAAAACATTGACATCTATGCGTAACTGGTTGGAATTTAAATTTCATCTGATCAATTTCTGTATCAGAGAACGGGATCAAGGTAGCATTGACTGGATAGAAGAATGAATCTAGTTCTTTGATATATCTTAGAACTCGGTTTGTTGAAAAAATAATAACTTTTTCAGAGTTAAGTTTTGATCGTGTAGAAAGCATGTATGAAAGGCCAGATATGTGATCTAAATGCTGATGTGAAACAGAAATCCATTTTATCTGAGAAATAATATGATTTCCTAATTTATGGCCAAATTTACGATAAATCTGCATTGTTGTTCCTGCACCACTATCGAATAGCATGTACCCATATGGAGTATTAAGTAAATATCCTGTTATATTGCGGAATTTATCTGATGATTTTGCAAATGAACCAAGAATAGTGATTGAATTAACAGGAGGAGGCGTACCTTCTATAGGAGGCTGTATTTCATATGTGGACGATGATGGAGCAATAGTATTAGAATTTGGATAAATAAAAAATTTATCATTTTGTCTGAGATTAAAGAAACCATCAGGAATAGGACTTTCTTGCTCAAGAGCATTCTGTGGTGATCCTGTTAAATCTGCAAACATGCTATAAACTGAATCTGATTGATAAATATGATCTTGTTGGCTTTGAAAGCAAATATTTGTGGATTTAGTGAATTTTTGTTGATACTCTGGCTGCATTACTAAATCAGAATCCGAAAAATGGACAATATATTTAAATTGTTCTAAATTTTCTAAAAGATCCAAATCTTCTAATGATGTTGCATCAAGCATAAGTATCTTAAACGATTCCCAAAGTTTTTCATGTACCATTTGTGGCGTAACTGTTGTTCCATCAGATAATATCACATTTTTATTATTTTTCAAGTCTTTTAACTGATCTGGTTTAACACCAAGTTTTATTGCCTTAGATGAGTCAAATGATATATATTCTGTAATTGAAACAATAAAGCTTAATGAATTTGATAATTTGACTTTTTCAACCTCGATTTTATCATCTTTGTATATGTCCATAAGCTCACATTGACCACCACCAAATGTAAGATGCTCATTCAAGTATTGGAGATTACTTGGTCCCATAACTTTGCAAATATCTTTTAAGAGGTAGTTATCATTGTAAAGTATTGATATACAACAGGAATATGGATACAGTCTAGTTGTGAATAAACCTTTTGTACGGTTTGGTTTTTTAAAACCTGTTTCGAAATTTCTCAAAAGATTATCTGGGGCTTCAAATATGTATATTTGAGTTCCTACGACTAGAGCAATCGAAGGCTCCTTATCTAAACTTCTTCCAGAAAGACAAACTATCTGGACACTCATAATAATACAATGATATATTAATTCTGACAAAAATTTTTGACAAGTGTCACTTTTATATCATGTCACTTTTAATAATTTAGTCATTTTTATTAATATTTTGTCACTTATAATAGTTTTGCATATTATTGCATACTTCTAAAATGGGGTCACTGTATATAATAGGATTTTCTTCAACTAATCGAATCATTCGATTTAACATCATAAACTATTTCAATAATTACAATAAAAAACGTGGGTTGAACGGGTAATTTTCGAGATTTATATCAGATTTTTTTATCCATATTTGACAGTATTTTCGTACTCACCTAGGGATAAGGATGTTGA
>MRSU01008302.1:0-23000 GCA_008369845.1 Trichomonas gallinae
TTCATATAAAGATTATATTTCATACATTAAATATGACTTCTGATGAAAAAAAATAATTAATTCAAATTATCTCCAAAACGGGCTTACGGTGACATTCCTCGCCGTTAAAGATCATATTCCCCTATGCCATATGTATCCAACAGGCATGGTTTCGGGTCAATCTGAAAAGGACGAGGGAGTTCCCCCCCCCTTATTGTTCTGTTTTTGGCATGCATTATCTATGGTATGAAAGGTAAACTATGTTTTGTGTTTTTATCGATTTTAAAAATCGTATTGAATTTCATAAAATTTTGATACAAAGACTCCGTTATAAATGTGGCAAGATAATTCACATAGAAAAAAAGAATTAACAATAATAACTTTTATTCATTTTTGTATTGGGAATTATTTCAAATTGCGGCTTCTTGAGGTTGGAAAACATCTGATGGTTCATTATCATCATCAAAATCATCTTTAAATGGATCATCTTCTGCTTCATTTGAGGCGATATACATTGGATTTTCAACAGTGACTGATGTTGTTGTGAAAGCATTTGTATCGGTGACTTTTTCATCAGCCATTTCCATGGATTCTTCGCCTGATGATTTCTTATGTATTATAAAAATCATAATGATTACTATCAAAACAATGCAAGCAAAAACAGCTACAACTATCCACCATTTAAATCCTTTACTTGCTTTGCTATCTCCATTTCCACGGTTTTGGTTACTGCTCCCATCTGCACGTATATTTGATATTCCATTTTCATTAGCTGATTCTTCGATTGTTGCTGTTGCAATTTCTGTTAAATCATTTGATGTAGGATCTGCAAATGGGGAATGATTTGTTTTTAATATTGTTTCATTATTGATATCTGTTGGATTGTATATTGGGTCATTTGGACTGTTAGAACATAATATAGCAGTTCCTCTTTGTGTTAAATGATAACCTGATTCGCATTCTAAGCACTGTGACATGCTTGTGCACTTTTTGCAGCCTGGCCAACATGATTGGCATGAACCATCTTCAGCTTCGAAAGATGGAACATCGGTACGATCGCATGAATCAACGCAATAACTTTGTTTTCCAGGCTTAATAAAGAGATGATTACCAGCATCGCATACTTCGCAATAATCCTTGCCGAAAAGACAGCTTGTGCAATTCTCTGAACAATATTGTAATGGTATGATCGTGATACTCCCATAATCATGTATTTGAGTGTAAGAATTGGCGATCGTTGCACCATCGAAGAATTCAGTATATGTAAAACTCTCTGGTTTGACATAAGAAGACCCACCTTGTCCTTGAGGATGACCTTGCTTGCCTCCTTCGCCTCCAAAATAACCATTACCACCTCCAGATCCATATTCTGCGTGGCCTCCATAATGCTGCAATGGAACACCGTTTTTGTAAACCTTTTGCAAACTTGAATCGTAAACATAGCCAATTCCTCCTGCTGGAAGTCCATCTTTGGTGGATAATGCACCACCCCCGCCTCCTACCATTGCGTATAGCTCATCATCAAGATAAAACGCCGAATAATCGCCTCCAGCTACGCCAAATCCGTCTTTACCACTTCCTCCTTGTTTAAAACCAGCATGAGACTTTGCTTTTCTGTTACCAATGATCTTTAAGTTGCCTGTGAACATTGATGGATTTCCACCGACATGATTTAATGTATTTGCTCCTCTTGAACCAACCATTTCTACCTTATAGTGTCCTGGCTTTAAATCATAATCGCATGTGTTCTTTTCACAGCTTTTTAAGAATATAGAAGTGAAAACGAGCATCAATATTTTTGTAAAAAATATTTGACATTAAAATCAAATCAGATTGATACAAATGACTGCAATTATTCTCACCTACCAATTTAATAATGATATTATTTGCTTGCTGTTTGAAATTGTCAATTTTGATTGAAAATGAAACCAATCATAATATTTCTTCGTTAAATCATTGAATGTAAATAACTGCTTATTTTCGAAACCTATCATTAGGTTTTCATAGAATTTGGTTTTTGTTTCAAAAATTCTTCCTCACAATAATTTGAAAGAAATATCTATACATTTATTTTTATTGATTTTATGCAAAATAGATATAGGTGTTATTTCATGAAGCATTGAACTGATTAAGATAAAATAATAAAAGCGGTTCGATTTTCATTGAAACGATTGCAAAAAAATTTTATCGGATTGTCAAGAATAAATTTTATGCCTAATAAATATGAATTATGATTAAAAAAAATGTAAGAAACTGTTCGGTATAAAATATCAATTATATCATTATGTATGTATGATGGAGTTATATGCAATAATTCAACGATTAAAGCATGAGTAACAAATGAATAACTATAATTTTTATATTTCAATTTTATTGTAGTAGAAACAATATAATAATGAATCTAGTATGAATTTTCATCTTAGAACCTAAGCCCGTAAAAGTTAAGACCGACTTCAACGATTATTTTCAATTCAAATTAATTAATGTTCAAATCAAAATAAACATTATATTTCAATAATCTAACATTTTCTGGATATTTATTCATTATTGTCAGATTTGCTTGTCAAAATTTCATCTGAATTTTTTAAGTTGTTTCTCAATTTATAATTTATATATTTTCTTGTTGAAATATGTTATATTGCAATGTTATGAGATTTTTGTTATGAAATTAGTCAATTTGAATTTTGCTATAATCTGAAGAATTCAAAAATATAGATATAAATGTTTTTATTATTCAGGTAGTATATTTAGGCTCTAAATCATTATGATATCATATAATTAGTCCATAAATATCAGGTTATAAGAATTTGTTTTGTAAATATTTGTAAAGTGTCAAAAGTCAAAAATATGTCAGATTTTTACAAAATGGAATCTGGGCTTTTATCAGCGACAGTGAAACAAGCTGGTCGTGTTGTTTATCTCACAAAGGGGCATGTTTTGGCTGCCGATTCCGATGATATAATTCAAGTAAAAACTCACGCAATCGATGTTTATTCTTTCAACAGCGAAACAAGCAAAATAGAGCTCGAAAGTTCAGCTCCTGTTCAAAAATCCATCATCAGTGCCCATATTGTGACAAATACATCATGGGAAACACAAAGAATTGCTTATATTTCGTCAGATTTCTCATTTTCTCTTCTTTGGTTTGAAAATGACGAAATAACATCACTTACATCTACAGAATTACGTCATGAAGGAATAAAGCCAACTAAAAATGCGCCAATTATTGCTTCTGGCGGAAAATATATTTTCGTTTCTCTTTATCCTACGTCATTATTCTTAATTACCCCAGGAGAGACGTTAACTGTCAAAGAAATTCATTTTAACAACTTTATTCCTCTCAAAATGCATTGCATCGGAAATAGTTTATTTGTCAGCAATAATAATCAGAAAGTACTCGAAATTAAGCTTGATTCATTTGAAAATTCTACAATCGGATACAATGATGATATTGCAAAAGAAATTACTGAATTACAAGGCAAAAATATTTATTTTAATAATGAAAATATTTGCGCTTTCGAGTCAACAAGCCTTAAAATCTATACATTCGATAATACAAAATTAAATGAGAAAGAAATAATTGATACAAAGTCAGAACAAATTCCATTATTTGTAACATTATTCGAAAATAGCTATATTTTAGGATACAATACTAATATTGTCTATAAGATGACACAAGAAACTCAAATTGCAGCTTCATTCCCAATAAATGCGGTATTTATTAATAATGATTTTATTTTAACGCATTTAAAGTATAATCCACCGACATTAATCGAAGTACAAACTAAAACACAGACAGCTACAACTCAAGATCCGTCATTCTTCATCACATCTGCAAAAACTCGTCATTCTGTTAAAAACACAGAAGCTTTGCTTTCAGCTCACGGAAGTCCATCGACAATCTCGGTCTATGGATTAGGCGTGCAGTTTGAAGAGACTACGAGCGCTGTAGCACAAGCAGAACGCGCATTTACTGTTGATAATTCTTTGGTTATCACTGGAGAAGGTTTCTCGCAGTGCATTACTTCTAATCCGATTCCATACCTCAAGACTGATATCAGAACTAAAGCAGCATCAAATGGAATCCAAGTTACAGAAAATTCAATAATTTCGAAAGATTTTGCATTAGAAAATATACAAGTTCAGCATGCAACAATTTCTGGAAATAAGGTTGCAATTTCAACACCGGGCACATCTATTGTTAAAATCTACGAAATCGAAAAATCAATTAATGAAATAAGAGAAATTGATGTTGGTGGAGAAACAAGCTGCCTGTTTCTTGACAATGATAATTTGTTTGTATCTACATGGTCAAACAACTCTGTTGTCGCTTACAACATTTCTAATGGAGAAATCAAGGCAACATTTAATTCTCCAATCAATTCACCTTTCGTTGTCCGCTCAATTTTGTTATCTCAAGGAATATTATGGGTAGGAACAAGCAGCGGCCATATTTTCACTGCTTCTTTCGAAAATGACAAATTTGACAATGTTAAGTTTGCAAGATGTTGTTTGTCGCCAATTAATCTTAATCTTCTCCACAAGCGCAGTGGTGTTTTTGTTGCAGGCGAGAAGCCAGGTGTAGCGGTTATCAACGACGATGTCATTGATTTCTATCCATGCGGCATTGCTCCATGCGTTTCAGCGCACGACTTCCAAGATTTTATCGTGATTATCAGGGAAAAGAGTTATTCACTTGGAACACTGAATGACGAAAAGGTTATTGAAATCAGCAGAATGCATCTAGAAGGAGAAGTCAGAAGCATCAGCATCCTCGATGACCAGACAATCGGTGTTTTGTCCATCGAAAAGAATTACTTCGTTTTGTCATTCTTCAACGGAATTAACTTCGCTTTGCAATGCTCGCAAAAGAAATTATTGAGAAGTGAAGCGGAGACTTTAATACCTAATTCAATGACAACGTTTTCGATCAACAATCATTATTACGTTGTTGTAGTTTCAGGCATCAAAGAAACAAGCAAAGGTCAAGCTCTATTTTTCGAGTTTGCAGAAAACATCAGCGAAATAACCAAGCTCGATTTCGAATTCGATGCAACAGCTGTTTCATTCTCGAACAAGAAAGTTGTCGTTGCTGCAGGCTCTTCGCTCCATGCGATCAATGTCAGCCTGGACTCAGCTGGTGCTCTGACTCTCAATCCTGAGAACAAGAAAGATGGAATGATGCTGGCTGTTGAGATGAAGTCTAAGGATGGAATGTTTTTGGTTTCTGACATTTTCAAGTCTGCTGCAGTTTATGACGGAAAAGTCAGCCCAATAAATCTCTTGAAAGTCGACTACAACTCAAAGCAGTTGAATTGTGCCGAATTCTGCGACGATGGCGTAATTGCTTGCGACATCAACGGTGGTGTTTTCTATCTGAAGGAAAGTGAAGAGAAAGCTTTGCTCACTTATTCACTCTTCTCTTTGGGCGAATCTATTTCTTCTATTATTCCATGGAAGCCTCTGAATTTGCCAGAAAACATCTTAGAAGCATTTGCTGTTACAACAATATGCGGAAGCATTTATTTGCTTTCTCGTGCGAAGAAAGAAATCGTGATAAAGCTGAAGGAGAAAATGGATGAAGAAGCGATTTCTGCTGCTGCTGTAATTCCATATTTCTGCAACGAATCTGCTGTCAACTATGCTTGTGTTGATAATGTCGAAGAAGCTACAGAAGAAGAATCCAAAATCATTGAATGGATTCAAAAAACAACAATCGAGTATTTGTAAATTTTTTTTATTTATATCGAAAATCAATTATACATAATTTAAATCTATTACATGAATACAGTTATTATCAATTCTGCTGAAACAATAAATAAGAATTTAAATTGTAATTCTATAGAATGGTAAATCATTAAGGGCATTGACTTGAATCTAAATAATGCAAAGATTTGATTCTCAAATGCATGAAAAATCAGCAAAATGATTTGTAAAGTGTTAAATGTCAAATATTTATAAAATGACAAAATACTATTGTAAAGCGTCAAATGTCAAATTTTATAATGATGACTTCGCTTTTTTTAATTAACACTTGGTGGCTCCAAAATAATGGAACATACGAACTAGGACTCGCCAATGAAGACATAAATTGGTCTGTAAATAGAGAAGAAAGAGGAGCTAATGTGACAATTGTTGCAATGGGCGATGGAGCGAATTTAACACATCAATCATACGAAGGGCGCGCAGATCCAGCATTATTCGTTAATATTTTCAAAACAAGTAGATATAATACACCTCCAGAAGCAATAAATTTATCATTCAGCTACAACATTTCACAATCATCGCTCGCACTTGCAGCAGGTAGTCAATACATGGCAAACTTTGCCGGTGTTGCACCAGATGCAACAGTTGGCGCTTATTATTTTTTCGATAATTCAACAGAAGCGGAATCTCTTCAATACGTTGCTTGCTACGACAGCAAAAAATGGGATATAGCACTACTTTCATATCAATATGATCTTTGCCTCGGATCTCGATTTTGTATTTATCCAGAACCAGATTCTCTCAAAGAAGACATGATTGCCAAATGTTTGTACAACCCAACAAACGGAAATAAGCCAAAACCAATTGTTGTTCCCGTTGAACATAATCAAGCATCAGATGTTTTGTTTACTCCGCCCGCTCGTTGGCCCCTGATATTCACAATCGCAGGTGTCAACAACAGAGGACTTCCTCTTGATCATGGCAGTGAAGGAGCAGGAATATTCATGGCTTGTCCAGTTGCTGATCGCGCAGCAATTCCAGGAGCAACAGTTTCGCCTGATTACACGATGAGCAACTTCACTACACCAAATGCATCAGCTGCCATATTCGCTGGCGGCCTCGCCGTTCTTCTAGGCATCAACAAAGATTTTACAATTCCAGATTTGATGTTTATAACAGCTTTGACAGCAGACGTCATTCAGCCTGACTCATTGCTGTGGGACAAGAATGGATTTGGACTCTATTTCAATAGAAGAGTTGGTTTTGGAAGATTAAATCTCGGAAAAGCGGCCGAACGCGCGAAGAAGTGGAAATCTTTAGGTGGATTTAAGTTCATTGAAATGTCTATAAACGTTGACGTGGATAAAGAATCCCAGAAAATGGATGAAGCCGAAGAATATACTTTTGATTTTTCAGATGCAAGCGAAGACGCAACAGTTTTATTCGCAGAAGTCAAACTCTCAGGTGCACAACTCAGCTTTGGCTCTCTAAACCCGCATCTTGAGAGTCCATCAGGCACAGACTGCGAATTGAAGATTTTGTCAGAATCCGACAGGAGCCTGAAGATTAAAAACGTCCAACTCCCAGCCTACAAGTTCCTGGGAGACTCGCTGAAGGGCAACTGGACACTCTCTTTCTATAAAATTGATGATGCATACAGAGGATTGGTCACGCATATCACCGTCAAAATTTATTATGTCAACAAGAAAGTGCCAAAAGAATATATTGATCAGACACCGAAATCTAATCCATTCAGCAGGATTCCGAACGACAACAAGTTCTCCTTCAATGGCGAAATCCCTCCAATGGTCGCAGCGTCAAACTGGACAGTCAACATCACAAACAATTGTCCACACTCTAAATACATGCTGATGTACTTAGAAAACAAGAAAGGAACACAAAGGACAAAAGTTAAAGGAGAAGTTATTGATGGTTCTTCTATTTTCCTGCCTTATGTTCCCAGCGTTTTTAAGGATGGCATCGAAATTAATTTCACAGTGGAAAGCTTAGATAGCAACTGTGCATTTACTGCGTCAACAGGTGTCGAATACGTCAATAAATATAAGCCTGGAATTATTCTGTTCGAAGCAGCAAAAGATGAGCACTGTCAAGCAACGGGATCTCCATCGAATACAAGTATATCTAATGTCACGATTTCTTTCGATTATCCGTGCATTGTCGCCTATTATGCTTTGAACCTTTCGAATGTCACTGATGATGGATATAGTTCGTCAATCACTCAGTCGATCATTACATCGGAAAACAAAGTGATTTTGAACAGAGTGTTCAACAGGAATCTCGGCCAAGTTATTTGGAAGTCCATTGTTCCGTCAAACAGGAATTTCAAATTCCAACTATCTCCGACATCATCGGGAAGAACTGAGCAGTTTGACCCGCTGACTGTTTCTGTTTACGTCAAAGAGCAGACAGGAATTTACGTGTTTTTCGAGTCCGAACTCAAAGAACTGTGGATTTTGATTTTCATCATTGTCCTGTTCGCTATTGGGCTCGCTTTCGTTATAAAGAATTTCTGGCAGAAAGGAATTCACCTTGATGGAGACATTCACCACAGACTTGATGATACTGGCGCTTTACTATAATTTATTCTTCTTGATCTATTATTGTTATTTTGTAATCTCTTTCTTTCACTTGTAAAAGGATTTTTTATTTTTATTCTCATTAAATGAAGCTGCAAAGCATGAGCTAAATCACTATGATATGCACAAACAAAGTTTTTTATTCATCGCAGTAAAACTTTGCTTATTGATGATTTCACAAAAAAAAATTATTCATCGAGAGAATAATCATTAGGAAAACTTTTTGTGTGACAGTCAAATACTTTAGATATTATAATAGTTAATACATATGCCAGCATATTATCTATTATTTAATTTTTAAATAAATTGGTTAAGCAGATCTTATTCTGAAAAATGGAATTGAAACGATGATTTAATTTGTCAATTTACTTGATATTCTCACAAAGCTGCAAAGATTGTGCTATCAGGAATAATGCTATTAGTTATTTATTATCTCATGATATGTCAAAAATAGTTTTTTATTCATCACAGTAGAATTTTGGTTCATGATAATTTGCACGAAAAAAAAATATTAATTTATTAGATTTTAAATATTAAAATATAATATATATGAAAATACATCCATAAAAATATGCGAATTTTATGTTTTTGTTCAAATACAATATAAAACAACAAAAATATGATGGTAAAAACTAGTTTTTTGTTGCATAAAATGCCTTTATAAGATAAATATATGAATAATTCAAGTTGTTTTTAGGTCATATTTAATAATGGAATGTTTTGGAAACATCGAAAAAATTCTCGCTGAATCTGGGGAGAAAGACGATGTTTTCCGCAAAATTTGCGCCACAGATGAGTTCATTTCGAAGCCAAGTGGAGTAATTGCATATTATATTAGCAAAAAAGCAGAAAAACAAGATAATGAGGCAATATGCTCATTTTTCGACTATATTGTCAATAATGAGCAGAAAAACATCGATGCCTTCCTAGTTTTTTGGCTTAGAATCTCAAATTCAGACAATATTGAATTTATTATAAATTCTCTCGAGAAAAAATCAGAGATTTTATCAAACATTCAAAACCTTTCTCCTACAACATTCATTAGACTCATAGAAAAGATAGAAACATGCGTTCTTCCGCTTACGAAATTAGAATTATCAGAACAAATGTCGTCAAAACAGCTAATTTCCAATGAATCCGAACTCTCCAGAAGCAAAAGATATACGTTACTCGCAGGAAGAGTCTATACTATCGCTGCTAGAATATTCCCACCATTTAAATTCACAGGAAAAACCAATTCTCCGCAGTTCGCAGCTAATTCTGACTTGCTTGGTGCAAGTATTCAAAAGATGGCCACAAAAGATTTCACGCAATTCGAATCAAATCAAATTTTGGACTTTTTAGAAAAGCAAACAATAAATCCAGATCATAAAACGCTTAAAAGGCTTCCACCAAAGCCATCTGCATGTGTTGAAGGCCTCGATTCATCTCGTTTTGGCTATGATCTCTTATTAATCATTGCTCTTGAAGGTTTGATTCACTCTCATGAACCAGCAAAATATAAACAGTATGTTCTTAACTTTGCAAGTCTGCTGCACCTTCCAGGTGAAGAATTAATAGAGATAGTTAATAGATCTGTTAAAAACGAAGAAGATTCGCATTTTGAGTTTGGCAAAGAGCTTGGACAAGGCATAGATGTCAATGGTGAATGCAGCTGGGCTGATATCGCCGAAGAAGAATTTTGTCCGAATTTCGAAATTCCAGAAGATAAGCCAATATATGTTCAAAAACCAGAGCTTATAACACCAGAATCTGCACTACAGGAAATTATACAGTTTGCAGGCGAAGATAAGACGAATTGGTTCGCGGGAGACGAATTAAAGCAATGGAGAGCAGCAAGGCTGTGTGTCGCAAACTTCATGGATGACCTGAGCCCAGAAGCTTTTGAAATTGTCAAATAAATTGTTTAAAATTATATAATTCAAGGAAATATTATTTTTTAATTTTTTATAAACGAGAAAATGGAAAGTTGATACTATAAAATGTATATTTATTAGTTAATTAATACATATTATTATTCAATTTATAGTAAGTTTGAAATAGCGATATAAAAAATAAAAATATTGACTCAAAAGTACGATTTTTAGGTATTAAAACAATGTTTATTTGTCAGACTCTGCCTGCTGCATGAGTGTATCGATTGATGACTCGAGCTCGTTGATCTTTGATGACATTTCGTCGATTCTCTTCAAAACCTGTTGCGCCATGTCTGTAAACTTGGATTCCATCTGGCTGAAGATCTGGTCCATGAAGTTAGCGAGGTCCTCTGGCTGTGTTGGAAGCTGCTCTTCTGGTGCTGCTGACATCTGAACGTTTATTTATTTTACAAATAGCTTTAATTAAAGGGTGTTGAAAAAATAAAAAGGGTTTTGATTTCTGAAATTTACAAAACGATATAAACTAAAGGGGATTGAATAAATAAGCAGGGTCTTGCCAACTTTGTACGAATCTAGACAACTTTTGGTGCATATTTACAGTTATGTCTGGCTACTATAAATCAACTTCCAGGAATTTAATAAAAGATGCTGATAACTTCATGATGTCAGTTTTATTGAAGCATTAATCAAAGCTGTATTATTGTATATTGGTTTATTGCTTTGACATCTATTCTGGGAACTGTAAGATTGAGTTTGATGATCTCATGACGACATTTATATGAAGCACTTTATGAATATAATTTTTTCCTTTTTTATAATATGGGGAAAGATGTGGAATTTGATAAAAAGGGGGGAAATGGATAAACTTTATTAAAATAAATAACATAATATAAATATAAATTAATGCTATAATAGATTAAAGGAGCTGGCCTTTGAATGGATAGATTGCGGAAACGTCCCAAGTATCAACGAGTCTCTCCAAGAACTTCTCCGCGACTAAGACGTTGCTTGGGTTTTTGAGGTCTTCCTGCATGATATTTGGCGCCCATAGTGCTGCCAACTTCTTGAGGCTCATGTGCGTCTTATCTTGATGCTTAACCATGTCCTGCAGGAATCCAACAAGATATCCCAAAGTCATCATGTTTACCGGCGGCAGATCTTCTGCGAAATCAACTACTGCGTCATCCTTGATTGATTGAATCATGCTGCTGATCTCGCATTGTGGAACAACTCTGCCGACTAATTCTCTGAAGAATCTCTTGAGCAGAGAAGCTAAATCATCGACATCGGCTGTGTCTAAGACGACATCACCCATGTTAATGGCTCTTTCAAGCTCGTTAACCATCTTAATATTTCCAGTAATATGGAAAATTCCTTCCCTTGAAAAAGCTCCTGCCTCAATTAAAGCCCTGATGATCTGCACAAGGAAGTACGGCAGCGGTACTTGAGGCATTGTCCTTCTCTGTCCCCACATTAATTCGTATAAAGAAACACCGAATGTAATGTTCGTCGTTCTGTAGTGGATTGGGATCTCTTTGATGTATGAGTCGGTAACATGTTGCTTGACTTCGTTTGTTGAGCATCTGGATGTAAATCTGATATACGTGAACGTCGTTATAAGGCGGATTTTTGTATCTTCGTTAGAAATTGAAGAAGCTATGTGTGCCTGAATCCAAAT
Organism: Trichomonas gallinae; assembly: GCA_008369845.1. Taxonomy (NCBI): domain Eukaryota; phylum Parabasalia; order Trichomonadida; family Trichomonadidae; genus Trichomonas; species Trichomonas gallinae. The sequence goes on from MRSU01008302.1 coordinate 11,838, forward strand.
CTCGACGTCTTTGCTGCAGGGGAAGATTGTTGCAATAATGCAAAATAATTCCCAAGTGTAACCGAGAATCTCCATCGAGGGACAACCATTTGTCTGCTTAATGAGCTGGAAGAACAACTCGTCAACGAGCTTCGGCTCCTTTTCAACCATTCTCACCAAAACAATAGCAGCATTTTCGTTCCTGCTCTTACCGTTAGCACCCGTATACTCCAGTATGTGTTGGAACATCTTCACTGCCGATTTATGGAGGCTGTCAGGCAAGCAATTCAAAAGAGGCTCTGAAATGCACTCGGTTTCGAAAGATGTCAGCGTATCGATTGGTACCTGCTGGCGTGTGATTCCCCTGTGCGCTTTCTTGAAATGTCCACGTGCAAAATCTTGGAGCGCTATTCCGCCGCTTGCGCTTTCGCGGATTTTCGACTCCATATATGTTGCGTTGTTCTCTCCTGACACGTTCTGGAGCACCTTCCTCTTTGCGGGCTGGTCAAATGAATGGTTACGAACTTTTTCAATATAATCAAACTTTTGGTCATTTTGAGGGCCTTCACTTGATGGTTGGTGCTTCGTTGACTTTGCGGATGGAATAACTAATCCTTTTGCGTTAGCTCTATGATAATTAGGATCATATTTTAGCACAACGTCAGGAACATCAAGTTGAAACTGACTCGAACCATTATCCATGTTCACAATGAATGTAGAGCACCTTTCTCGAGTAATTTGTAGCGGCTGAAGGAAGCGTTTCGTGGAATGGGCATCTGGTGTCACAGACTTGCTGAAATCAGTCTTTTCCGATTCGCCTTTTGTCAAGTCTTTGTCTGCTGACTCCTCCTCTTCCTTTGCGTGCTCGGGGTTAGGGAAAAGGTCCCCTGTCTTTGGATCTAATACGTCACCGTCGGTTGGATACTCCCAGACTGTTTCCTGCGTTTGGTTACTGAAGTAGTAGTATTTGTGGGACTCCTCGTCGAGGTAGGCGTAGTAGGAGATGCAATCTTCATCATCGTCCTCCATCGACAATATTTTGAGAACTTTAGATAATAAAATATTTTTTATACAAAAATTTTGTCACGTAAACCTATTGTTCGTGTTGGAAAAAATATCAACAAACCAACAAATTCAATGTAGCTCATTAACTAATCATCACAATACAAATCTTCTTTATCATATATATTCTTTACCATCTATACTACCTATATCCATCTTTTCAACTTATAATTTTTTCTATATGCATAGATATTAAATACTAAAAAATTGTTGTTGTTTTTGGGAAAATGTAAAAAATTAGTTTACGTGACAAAAATAATTTATACAATTTATTAGATATTAATTGATTATTTTAGTACCGTTTGTCAACAAGTCCAATATGTGTTTGTTTATTTTAATTTTGATGGCGGATAAAATAGATGGGAAAAAACAATCGACAACAAAATCGATTAATCAATTTTTATTTTTAATGGATGATATTATATATACTAGTGAATCAAATTATGACGATCATGAATTGTTTGCACGGTTCTCCACAGTATTTGAGAAGCGAACACATTTCTGTTGTGAGTCGATATATAAAACTCTGAGAGATCGAAAACAGACACAACAAGGAAGATCATAAATAAAGAGCGGGGACAATAACGATTTTTACTACAATTAAATTCAAAAGTGACGTATCAATTACAACATCAAAGGGGGTTAAAAAGTGACAACATCAGTTTGAGAATAAAAACTGTAATAGAAAAGTGACAAATTATATTTTTCTCATCAAATTATATAATAGCCGAAACCCTCTTTAAATCATATATTATTAAAAAGATAGACGAATTCTTTCGTGTTTCCGATTTACTTTTCGCTTATTATTAAATTTTTATGAAAAATTATCATGAAATTTTTAAAAATGGAAATCATTCAAGAGGTGTTATAACAAATGAAAATACTTTTTCGTGGCTTGAATATTTAGCATATAATAACTCTATATACATGCATTATATAAGCAGAATATTTCGTGATTTTGTCTAATCAATATTGTGATACGCAAAATTGCGTCATTCTTCAGAAACACCCCTAAAATAGATACAAATTATGTTTATAAACAAATACAAGATTATGATAAATAACAAATTAATTATAGTTAAGAAATCAACCAAACAGATATGATAAAATTGAATAAATGGTTGTAATCCTTAGAATTATTCGAGCATGAAAGCGATGCATTCATCTGTGGGTAAATAAGGATCTGCAATGCATTCTTCTAAGTCTCCAGACTCTGTGTTATGCACGAAATACTTCGGAACATCTTTAAATTGAACTTCATCTGGTCCACGTCCATAAAGAAGATTAAGTTGATTCTTTTTAACGACATATATAGCAGAAACATCAGTCAATGATGTCATGTATATCAAGAAGTGCCTCCTTGGCTCTTTCGTCATTGCTCTTCCGATATCTACGTGTTCACCATTTCGATCTGTTCCTTCGAAGAGATTTCTTAAAGCTGCGATGACTTTGGAGTAGTTAGGCGACATGTGTAATGTGATTCTCGATATTACTTTGTGTTTTTTCTTTGGTGTATCGATTGGAACAAAAATTAATGCAGATTCGTGAGTTTTATCTTGACTAGTTTGCGAATTGTCTTCTTCTTTGCTGTGTGCTACTGGGGAGCTTATTGTTATCTGTGTAGTGTCAGCAGCCATAATTTCTTGAGCTCCATTCTCAGATGTTTGTATTAGAGACAAAACTCCGCCAATTTTCAATCCTACTTCATCATCTTTCGACTTTTCGTCGTCATATTCTTCTTCAATTTGTTCTTCTTCTTCCTCTTTTGGATTAATTTCGGGTAAAACTGTGAGTTCTAGTGTAAGCTGGACTTTATTTGGACTTCCACTGGAATTCCTTGATTTGTTACGTTTCTCTATTAAATATTGATCAGTTAACGTGCTGTTGTAATATGAAGTGTTCCCATTCATCGACGAATTTGATGTTGATAGCATGCTAAATGTTGCACTGAATCCATCTTCTGCTTTATATGACGGGAAAACGTAATTTTCGTTTTCTTTAAAGAAATTTGATGCGTGTTTTATTCTTTTATTTGAAGATTCCTTAGTAGGTGAAATAGTAAGAATTTTCTCTTTCCTTATTTCACTCTTCTTACCTTTAGGACTTGGAGTTTTTTGCGACATCACTTCAAACTGTCAATTTTTTTAATGTATACTTACATGTCAAAAACATATATTTTTTTGTCATTTTACAAACAAAAATAATCGCAACATGGACTTCACCGATAACACCATGTTCCGACCTTATAACTATATTTAGTTGCTCAAGTAGATGCTAAGTTGTACGCGCAGATATACGAAATATCTAAAATTCGATTTCGAAATGATATGAAAAAAAAAAACGAAGCTAATCCGGGAAAAAATACATTGATTAGATAGAGAACGAAAATATAGGCTTATGTTACGTTTCAATGAAATAGTAATAGTCATTACATAGCGAGATAAAGTCGATTTAAAGTCCAAAATTAATAATCACTTTTTCTCGAAAATTCCTCGATTAATGTATATAAATTCTTTTACCAATGTTATGTATATCCAATTATGAGTAATTTTCCAAGTTTTTGTTAGTAATCTTATTATAAATATAGAAAAAAATAAAAGTATGATTTCACCATTAGAGATTAAATTTAAGCATGTGATTTTCCATACTATCTGTTTGACATTGGCTGTAAGTAATAATCACAGATTTTGACTTCATGTACTGATAGCTTATATTCCCAGCAATAAAAATGTTGATAAAATTTAGCTTTTTAATATGAATTTGGAAAAATTTAAAAATTACATAAAAAAGAAATTAAAATAATATAATATTCATAGATATTTATTAAGAAATTACTATATTATGGTACTTTATAATTGCATCTGTTGTTCTATTGACTTCTTGATCGCGTCAATGAACTGCTGTGCTTCTGGAGCGTCAGCGATGAACTTTCTTCCGCTGATGTTAATTTCCTTGTCGAGGACGAGCATCCTGACGAATACGCGAATGCCCCACGGCTGTGGCGACGGGGTTGAGAACCTCTCGACGGCAATTGTAAGGATGAGTTCGTCGAGCTTCGGTCTCGTGAAAAGGTTTAATAAGATCTTGATGAAAGTTGATGTGACGCGTCCAGGTGTGCGTAGCTGGTCAAAGAATACGTGCAAGACGTTCATCAACGTCTCGGGTGATGCCTTGTCGACGAGTGAAAGCATAATTGTCGACAAATCTTTTCCTTCCTTCTTGTTTATTGCATATACGACGAAGGACGTCAAAGCAGTTGTTCCAGATCTCTTCTCGACTGCTTGCGTGAACTTGCGCATTGCCTCCTCGTTGCCACTGACAATGGACTCGAAGTCGTACTCGCTGGAGAGCTCCGGCATCGGCTGAACAAGTTTTGAAAATGCATCAAATGAATGCGGGTCTGATTTGATGCTTGGACTTTGTGATGATGGAGAAGAAGAAACACTCAAGAAAATGTTGCGAAGCTGTGTGAAGTGGAAACCGAAAAGCGAAACAACCTCTAAAGCAATCGAATTCATGTACTCAGGGAAGTCGTGTACAAGAATCAAGATAAATCTAAGTAATGATCTATAGTAGACGTCGAATGCTTCGGGTGTATGAGCGCCCTGAAGATATGTTGCAGAAACTGTATAATCCTCGATCAAAATCTTCATCGCGTCTGGTGCGTTCGAGATTAAGTAGTTCACGAAGTGGTTGTGAGTGACAAGCTGTGTCCATGAGAATGTAAATGATGGTGCTTGAAGTGGTCTGAGATTGTGGAGCATTGCTGCGATATTTATCAGTCTGTTGCTGTTTCCGACAGCTGTTATTAATCTGATTATAACTTCGTAGTATTTGCGCATGTCAAAACTGATAACGCTCGCGTTGCCTTGTATGACTAATTCTATTGCTTCGAGTGCAGCGTTAAAGCAGTTGTCGAGCATGTTGAAGTGGAAAACGCACGCGAGGAATTTGTTGATAATTTCTTCAGTTTCGCTGTAGAACAGGAAGACGAAGAAATTCCTGCCGAAATCAATGCACTCAGTTGTCTTGTCGACAATGACTGATCCATCAGCTGATGTTCCTTCGATTGTAGTGTTCTCGGCCAATATCTTCCACTCTCCAAATGTTGCTTGGATCTTATCAAGGCCTGTCAAATCTTCAACTGGATCGAAGAGTGATACATTTTGAAGTTTGCTGTTTGTCGATAGTACATTGAGAGGAACATCCATGTTATCTAAGACTTTCTGGAGTTCGTCTATCGGCAATTGCTGTGTTTGTGGAGTGATTGCTTCAATGAGCGGTGTTGGAGTAGAAACGACGAATGAAATGGAGTCGATCATGTCAGACGGTTTTATCATGTCCGGCTGCTTCTCGACGAGTGTCTGAAGCAAGAATCTGACTGCGAAGTGGAAGAGGCGGCCGTTGAATGGCTGTCTGTTCAGCTGGTCGAAGAAGAACCTGTCGAGCTGCTTAGTTGTTAATAAATTAGTCTTCAAGAATTCGCACAAAATGTGAACACTTGGGATATAGTTCCTGAGCCACGAAACCAAAAACGGCTGCATTCTGACAACATATCCCGGCTGTGCGTCGCTGACGATTTTTTCTAATATCTTCGAGAAGACAGCGTCGTTGATCCTGTGGTTGTTCTTGTACATGTACTTCATCATAGTTCTGATTAAACACATGAAGCTCTCGAATGTTGGGCCTACGTCAGGAATCTTTTCGTAGACGATAGAGAGAAGAGACTGGATATGTTCAGCGAGAACATCATTGGAAGTCTCAGCCGAGATCCTCTTGGAAACCCAAGCAAAGAACTGCTCGTAGCTTTCTATTGATTTATTGAGCTTCTCCGATGGTTTGTCGAATACAGCAATTTGGGCTGGATTTAGAGCCAATTCAGAGAGATCTTGGTAGATTGTGTTATGCTGGGGCAACAAGCCTTGTTCTGTCGGTAAAACAGAAGGAGGGATGAGGTGCTGGATCCTCTGTGGTATTGGATCTTGGTGCCTTGTGTTGTGTGAGTCTTTCCTTTGCTGTTCGAAATCCGCCAATGATTTCTGGACGGATTTCCAGGCTTTGAGGTAGACGACATCTTTGAGGAGTTGTCCGATCCAGTTGTGGTTGCTTTGGACGCCTTGAGCGACCCAATCTGCATCTTCAGGTGGTAATTCGTGCTGGACGTTGTGATTCAGGTAGATTTGCTGCTTCTGGAAGACAGTGAACATCGCCAAGCTCGCGCTCAACTGTTTAGTGAGTGTTTCTGCGGTTTGATTTATTAATTGAATATTATTGCAGATAACGAAATCTTTCATGATTAATTCAGATGCTGTTGATGCTGCGACTTGAGACAAGTTCTTTCCTTCGGTCTTAAGGAAAGAAAGAGTGCCGGCTGTTAATGCGTCGCGGAATTTCTTCTGTTTCTCTTCAGCGTTTGGTCCGTCGTACTCAGGAACAACGAAATGCTGTGAAGCTAATGTGTGGAAGGCGGAATCATCGAAGCTAATGATCTTATCGATCTCAGCTTGTGGCATAACATAGTTGAGAGAGAATGGAGCTGTTATGAAGTCGAAGTTGCCTTCACTGAAGTTAGGAATCAACTGCAAAAGGATGAATTGGGCTGGAGAAACGTTGAAATGAGACATAATTAGGTTAATTTGGTTCTTGATTGAAAGTTTGAGCAAGTCAATGTTAGAGATGGAAGCTAAAACTTGAAGGATGCTGGACATATATGGGTTTGGCGGGTTGAAGAATGAATTCGCGCAACGAAGAACAGCAGAAACAAATGGTAAGACGCCGAAAAGCTTGCCATGTGTCAAAGCGTATAAAAGGAGCTTCTTGATATCAATATATTTGGAAAGAAGCGGACGATTTTGAGCAAATGTCAAATTTCCGATTAATCTGCCGAGAATTGACAATCTGCGGCGTTTAAACCCACCTTCGTATGTAGCAATGTCATTGGACTTGTCAACAAGGTTGTAAACCTCGAAAGAAGCAGCTTGAATAATTGTTTCAGCGAATGCTCTGTGTTCTATGAAGTTCGGCAAGAAAGTTTGAAGCATTGCTGGATGGTCTTCGATATCTTCGACAAGATGCAAAGCAAGCCAGTCAGTATATCCTTGGAATGATTGTAATAAGTGATCAAGTGTTTCTGTTTTAGCATTTAAGCTCTGTAAAATCTTGCGTAGACGTGGTGGTGGCTGAGCGAGCTTCTCAAAGCGACGAATCTTTGCATGAATGCTTAATTTCGTTGTCTGTGAAAGTTGCATTGGCGTTGATTGTAAGTTTGCGATCTTCTTTAAGTTCTTGAATAAAAGAGGCTCACGCTGCTTGAATTGCGGCTGTTTTGTAAGATTGAATACGTAAATCGGGATTTTTGTCAAACGAGTGTAGCAGATATTGAGAGCTGTCGAGGAGAAAGCAAGAAGAGGAGGGTCGACTTCTTCTGAATATGTTTTCTGGAAAGTTGAGAATATTTGAGCGAGCTGAGATTCACCGAATAAGTTCTCCAAAACCATGTTTCCGACTAATTCACCCAGTTTTGTCGCGACTTTTGTGTCGTGCGAGCTCATATAATTTAAATCTAAAAGTAAATAGTGAATCATTGACTCGAAAATCTGTGAGTTGACTGCCTTGAGTTGGTGGAATAAAAGTAAGAAGTTGTCGAGACTTGTTTCTCCGTCTAAAAATGATTTGAAATAATCTGCTGGAGCGTGTTTAGCATCTGGTGGATTGACGACTGGGAGATGCTCGGCGAAATTGAATTTCTGTATTCCGTTGCCAACATTTTCGCAAATCGAATATAATGCGTTTGCTAATAATTGAGTTTCTGTTTTAAGAGTTGTAAAGTGATTTGAGAGCCATTTAAAGACTGAGTTGAGTGTTGAAATGAAGACTTGCATTGATGCAGGCTGGCTATCTAAAGCGCGAACTTTAATAATTTGCAAAAACGTAACTAAAATGTCTTGTCCTGATTTCGCGACGAGGGAATCGATAAACTCGTCGATGTTAATCGAATCTTTGATAGTAACATTAAATGCGAGGTCAATTGAGAATTCTAGATTATCAGAATCCATTAATTCCTTGAGATGTGACGAAAATGTTTCAGCAACTTTAGTAAGTTTCTGTGGCGAGTTCTTTGCGAACAAGAAAATGGCTCTAGTGCAGAATTTCGAAGAATATTTCCAAAATTCTTCGAAAAAGTTGCTATTTCCGATGCCAGAGAACAGCAAAATGTTGAATAGGTAGTTAATGAAGTCGACATATTCTTTCGTGTTTTGCTCTTTTACTTGAGAAAGTGAGAAAATCATAACTGGTCCATTCTTTTGTACGGCAGACTGTAGATATGGAGTGACATCCTTCGGGTAAATGTTCGCTAACTCTATAAATCTTTCAACTAAATCGATGCAGGCCCAGCAGTTGTTTGAATCGAATTTAATATTGTTTAAAATTTCAGCTGGAATCATTCTGCATTTGTTACTGAATGTGACGCATGAAGGAGTATTTGTAATGTAAAGTAAAAACTCTAATTGAGCGCGTGTATTGTCCCATGGTATAACAAATGGATAAGCATCGATTTTCTGCTTTTCATCTTTATGTATTGACGATAAGAAAGAGAATAGCATCGCGCAGCCGTCTTTATCGAGAGGTTTAAGGCTTGGTTGGTCCAAATTATTAACAATCGTTGTTGGATCAACTTTTCTATTGGAGAAAGCGGTAATAATCAAAGATACGACTCTATCTTTCTGCATATCTTCGAGTGTATCGAAAAATTGACGAAAAGAGCAAGATGAAGAAGAAATCGCAGTAAGATATGAAGCAGCGTGCGCGGCGTTGAAATCCTGGAAGAAGCTGAATAATCTCTCGAGATTTTGCAAAGAAATTAAGCTTCTCGGCTCACTTTCGATAACTGCATCATATAACGGAGGATTTGAAAGCTCGAGCGATAATTTATTGTCGACTGTTGGTATTTCTGAAAATAGCGAAAGCGAAACTGGTAGATTTTGCGCGACAACATCAGGAACTTGAAAATCTGGTAATAAATTCGAAAGTTCGTAAAGAACAGTTTCCGGGAGATTTTCGTATGCTGCTGGCTCTAGTTTTGGGATAATGTTTTTCGATATATAATCCTTGGCGGCGTTGAAAATTGGCGTGTTATCGGTAAAAACGAGAAGTGCAAGCGAATTTGTGATATCTAACATTGCAATTGCCGGAGGCATGGCTTTATAAGAATTAAAAATCATTGAAACTAGAGAATGGAACTGCGGGTAATTTAAAAAAGTTTGAATTAAGTGATTGGCAACGTAAAGGAGTTGCTGTTTGTGAATATCCACAATTCCTGGCTTCGCTAGTTGGTCTAATACTGACTTTAGCGTGGGAACAAACAGATTTACATCCATATTTTCAAGAATTAACGAGATTTTGTTGAATATTATATCAACATCAGTTTTGGCATGTAATTCTGATATGAATCCCGTGATACAACGATATCCGCTGTCTTTGGATAAGGACTGAATTATCGAAGACTTGGACATTGGATGTCACCTTTTTTCCCGGTTAACTAATTTAATTTCGTTTTTATTCAAAATATAGCATCTATATAACATAATAAATATATTAAAATTATCAAAAATAATATTATTAGATTTTAAATTAAAAATAATATCCATATTATGTATAGATACTAAATATTTAATTAGAAAAATAATTTTTAATCAAAACTATAAAAGTTAGTATGCAATTGTCGAAATTTTTATGAAAATAAAATCTTTATATAAAATAGATATTAAAATTGATGTCGGAAGATTTTTTAGAAAATTTTTCATATTCAAAAACAAACTTTTTTTTGACTAAAGTAATATCACTGCTCTGTGATGATTTTGAAAATGATAAAATTGAGTTATCACAAGAAATTCTTTCATCAAATACCACTCAATTTTGCATGATTTTGCAGTGATTTATTTGTTACTATGTCTAACACATCCAATTCCAAAATTTTGGGACGAATCTTTGTTTTTCAATTCTCATTCAAAAATAGTATATATACATTGAATAACATCTAAAAATCAAGAAATATCAAAATGTCAGTTTAATAATTTTTGAAAAATTATGGGCGTGTTAAGGTCAGTTTTATTTTAATAAAATTACTTATTATTTTATAAATTAATTTTTACTCTTGAATAATTAATTTTGAGCCGAAAATAATCGTAGTGGCAGAATTTTGAAATTTTGTCAAATAACGGAAATGTTTGATCAAAATCTTGATAATTTTATAGACTATAATAATTATAATCTATTGAACACAAAATTCTTGAATTTTGATGTGAATTTTCCCGAATTGTCAACGAAATGTAAATTAAATCTATTTAATATTGATATAACTTAATGCAATTTATTGAACAGAAAATTTTTAAATTTCGATTTCATTATCCTCAAAAAACAGAAATGAGTGATCAATTTCTTAATAAAAATATAGAGAACATTCAATATAATACAATGGGCAAGAAAATTATTTATTTAGCCTGGTGAAAAGAAAGAAAAAAGTGCACGTTTGAAAAAAAAATAAATGTCTGTTGAGTGCCTTATTAAGGCAGCAATGGGTGTTGCAACCAACACAAACTTCGAAGGAAGTGTTACAATAGCAAGCCTTCGTCCTCGTTTCTACGCTATGACAGGTTACGAGCCTACTTCGATGAAGATTAAAGTCAACGGAAACTTGGTTGAAGATGAAACATTACCATTGAGTACATACTGCGACAAATCACCAGTTGAAATCGAAATTACTGGTAAATCTGAATTCGGAGATCTCAACGATGTTAATGCAGTCAAGAAATACGAGATTAGCGATGCTGATTACGATGCCCGTACTGGAACAATCCGTGAAATGAAGAGAAAGGCTGGCATTCCTGTTAAGGGAGAAATTCATCATAAGTATGATGACGTTCCACAGGGAATTGAAATCGGAAATAGATGCCAGGTCGAGATGTCAGACCACTCGCATCATCGTGGTTGCGTTAAATACGTCGGAAAAGTTGAAAAATCCAATGGATACTGGATTGGCGTTGCTCTTGATGAACCATACGGTAAGAATGATGGTTCTCTTGACGGAAAGCGCTATTTCGAATGTGATATGAAATACGGAAT
>MRSU01008307.1:0-15981 GCA_008369845.1 Trichomonas gallinae
TCTGACCAAATTACATTTTTTACTATCGCCACCACAACTTCTTCGGCGCCAGCCACTGGCCCGACCATTTATATACTTACACACATGTATTGCACACATATTTCCTTGTGTTTGAAACTTAAAAGAAATTTTGATACTATATTTTTTCAAAAATGATAACATTTTAGTAGTTTTCTGCAAAAATAGATATTTTATTCTTGTGATTGAAAGCTTTTATGCTTGGACACCACTTCCACTTGAGTTGTTGCGCTTCTTATTCTTCTTGCGGAGAAAGACAGAGATAACAATAATGATATTTATGACAAAGACGTCTTCCAAAATTGAATTCAACTTAATTGTCACATTCAATTTTGTTATATAACAGTTGTGTAAAACATAGCAAAATATGGAAGTAATATATTATAAATATCGATTTATTAGCATTATTTTTTTTTTTCAATAGATGTTCCAACTGAAGAATATTGTGCGACAGAAATCGATTCATAAATGTTTAAATAGAACTATCATCGAATTTATCTGACAATTTACAAATACGTTGGTAGTTCACTCAAATTCGCTATTAATGGTTTTGTTGATGGCAATATTAGATGAGTCCTGATTTATTCATATAATAAATACAATGTCAGCTTTATAAACGACAGAAAAAAATTACATCTTTTCATAAGCATTATTTTTAATATTGGATCACTAACAGGTGTACTAGAACCTCAACATAATGAATGGTAAAGTTATACATTCTTAATGGGGAATGACATTTAGGCATTAAGGATGCAAGTTTCGAAGTCAAATCTAAATTTTGGTTTTATTGATTGCATATTTTGTCATCAATAAAAATCGAAGATAGCATTAGTCTTGAGACATCTACAACTATAGAAATAACAATATTGAACATTTAACAGACTTAATTGATGCATCACTCTTGGGATGATAGTAGCATATTTTCAAATCCTATCAAAGATGTGACTTATATTGACATACATCAGAGTCATAATTTCAAATATATCATAATCCCAAACTGCGATGTTTTTCGAAATACCAATACTAAGTGTAGAGCATTTTTATTTGCTTGAAATACATATCTCAGTATATTATAATGATAGGCATATACGACTGATGAATATCTTATAAAGTAAATAAACATTCTGTTTTGATTATCTTAGAAAAGATAAATTTTGGTTTCTCTCATGATGCCAATTGGAGTAAGACAAAAGATTAACTATTCAATGCTAATAAGTGATTATGAAGTTTTAGTTGTTGATATATAAATATGATGATATTTTGTCAAAATGTAAAATTTACGTGTCAAATAATTGCATTTTCTCTAAATGAACACGCTCGAGTTACCAGACAAGAAAGCGACAAGTTTGCGAAAGAAGGATAAACTGGAGCAATCAGATAGTGATGACCCAATAGTTTGGGGGTTCGTAATTCCATTAGTTCCGGAACCCGATATTCATCAAGAAGTAGATCAACTAAATGAGCAGTATTCATTATCAAATCTCCTTAAAAAGTTCAAAAAATCAAATTGACACCCAATTAATCAAACAATTTCAGACATCTTTTTTTTTATTTTCGAAAAGTTTAATCATTTGTTTATAATTATCCTAATTATTAATATTCTTCCATGAATCCAAAAACAAATACTGCTTGTTTTTAATTTGATCATTCTTTCAAATCAAATATTGAGAAATAAGTCATGCATTGATGATGACTTTGACGTATGATGCATAATATTGAATCTTTCATCTTGTTTCCAGGTCATTAATGCTGTGAGAAATTGTTGATAAATTAAAATGTTCCATTATCAACGTTTTCTTAATGAAATGATCATAAATGAATATATAATATTGATTCTCAGGACTAAAATAACAATTTAGAAATAAAGATTTGTTTTTTAATATAACTTATCATTTCGAATCATTGCTATTTAAAATCGGTAACTATATTAAATAATGCATTTTCACTCATTTTCATGTTAAGTGATCTTTCGATTGATGTCGAAATCGAAGATCCACATGAAAGTTATCGCTCATATGCACATTGTTTCACGAGCATTACAGCATATGTCTTTTCAATGGTATTTATAGTCTCCGTTCTCTTATTTGGATTTCGAAATACAACAGAAATTAAAGAAAAGACAGAATTCATACCATTAACAGTTAAAAATACAGATATGCAATCATATATACATTTCAATTTTACTAAATTACAAGAAAAAATAGATTTTTTAAATGTTTCATTTCGATTTGTTCGTTCTTTTTCAGAAAACGAGTCATCATCGTTTTTCCAAGTAAGTGCTTTCTCATCATTCTTGGATTCACAAGGAAAAAAAATTAAAAATATTACTTATCAACCAAATAGTATCGATGAAACATTTAAAGCTGCTTCTTCACTCGCCAAAACACATAATCTGTTCTACACAGAAACAAAAGGTTGCACACAAATCAACATTGAGCTTCAATACTTATATACATTAATTGAAACACAAGGAATACAGATAATCTATCAGTATGGCACTAAAGAACTACTAAATAACGTCAACAATATTAGAATTCTCATCCTAGCTCTTGGTTTGTATTTAATTTTGAATTATTGCTATGCTTATGTTAAATCATCAAAGACCACATTTATTAATTGGTACCTTATTGCAATGTCTATATTAATCTTTCTCATTACTAATCCATTCTCATCATTTATCAATAATCCAAATATGAATAACTATTTATCGCAGTTATTTGAAACATTATACATATTATCATTTCGATATTATATCATATCGTTGTGTGCACACTTTTCTTTCTCGAAAAACACAACAAAACAGTTAATTGTTAAAATTGTCGGAATCTTCGGCATAATATTATGCATTTCTGACTTCCTTTCAGGTATATCTACACGAAAGACTTTATTTCTTTCAGAAATAAAGCGATACAAAGCTCTGAAGTTTATAGGCAAAATTAATATATTTCTAACCATTGTCTACTGTCTAGTATTCTTTGCACTGACATTAATAGGCCTGATCAAATCCGATACAATTCAAATTATTTCTCCATTCCTGCTGACAAGTATATTTATCACAGTATTTTCAAAAGTAGTTGCTGTTTTTAATATCACAGCACAGTATTCTCTAACACCATCTCTCGTATATATCCTCACGCATGTTTCTTTCGGTGCTGTTATGATTTTATCAAATGATCCAAATATCTCACAGGAGTCAAAATACCAGCAACCGGAAAGAGCCGGCTTTGAGATGTTTTAATTGTTTGTTTGTATTTTAGTAAATTTTAAAGTTTTTAACATTTACGAGTGTTTTTTTTTGAAAGAATCATAAAAAGTCGAATTCAAAAAAATCCGATGAATAAATCACCTCTCAAAAGATACCATTCTATGAAGTGATAGTCAGGTAATGAAATATTCATGTGTTGTAAGAAAATACCTATACAATCCTGAATTATGATGATTTTTTTTATTCCTAAAGAAAAATTTGAATGATGTTAAATATAATCATTTAAGGAATAACTATCTACCTATTTCCAAGTGTTTTGCACCAAATTCTGGTAACTTTCAGATCATGTTTAATTTTGATTTGAAATATCCGATAATTTGAGATCATTACTCGATTCTAATCACAAATATACCATCTATACATATAATTATCGGACTTTGTATTGGGCTTCCACCTATCAAATTTGCATTTTTTGCGTTTTTTGAGGAATAATCGTTTTTAAGAAAGCAAACATTTAAAAACAATTATAAAAATAGGTGTACATACTAATAATGCAACAAAAATTTGTTAAAAGGTTTGCAAAAAAATTTTCCATTTAAATAAGGATTGTTATATAGAATAGTAACGAAATATTAATTCAAAAGAAAATTTTTAAGTAAACCTTTGAAACAAAATTATCGAAAATATTCAGATCTTATAATTTTTCATCATCGGAATGAAAGTGATTGTCGTCGCGATACAGGCGACGGACATCCCGAAGATGGGCTTCCTTTCGAAGGCAGATCCGTATCTAGTGATGAAGATCTCGAGCGATCCTGCGGAATACAGAACAAAATTTTGCGATGATACTTTAGCGCCAGTGTGGAATCAAAGGTTCGATTTCAATATCATTAACCAAAATGCAGATTATCTAATCATTCAGCTTAAAGATTGGAACACAGTCGATCAACATAAAATCATTTCTCGTATTGAAATTCCGTTACGTACAATTCCAGTAGGTAAGACTAACGATATGTGGTTCGATATGATCCCTTGCATTGATAAACCAAAGGGAGGAAAGATTAGATTGTTAATTGAAATTACAGATGGCCAAAATCACAGACCTCCAGTACAGAGGCCACCGCCACCACAAATGCAACAGCCTCAGCCACATTTCGCGCCTCCACAGTTCAGGCCGCCTCCAATGCAATTTGGACCACCGCCACAGCAGCCGCCAATGCAGTTTTATGGATACCATCCTCAATGGCAAGGATACGAGCAACGTCCGCCAATGAATCCACCCGGTTTCGCGATGCAACATCCGCCAATGGGCCCAATGCAGCCTATGTATCCTCCAATGATGCCTCCTTCACCACAGCCTGGAGTACCAATGGGTGCACCGTTTATAAGGCCTGCACCTAATCCATATGCTGCTCCACCTTCTCCACAGCCTGAAATTCCACAGAAGAATCAAGCTTGGTTCGGATATCAGTCTCCATATAATTAATCTCTTTTGTTTGTTTGTAAATTGTTTGTATATATTTCGATAATTTTAATTTTTTTTATTTAAAATTCTTAAAATTTAATATTTGTCCTATTATTCTTATAAAGAAGATCATCTATATACGTGGAATAGTTTCCAGATTGTTCTAATCTTTAGTTTTAGAATGAAAAATATAAAATAGAAAAGAAAAGTTTCTATTTCTTGGATATAAAGATAAAATACATTTATAAAAACAATAGAAGAAACGTAAGAGACTAATTAATAGAATGAAAAATCCGAAATTATAACAATAAATGACAAAAATTAAACGAAAATCACGTGAATTCTGATGAGAAGTATAATATGAACGGTAAGAAGTCTGTTAATTTAAGAATCATTCTTAATCTCGAGTGTTTCTGGTTGTCCAAGTGATGATTCATCGCCTTCATCTCCACTGTAACTGGCTTCTCTAATTTTTGTTATAGCAAAATATATGAAATAAGTGAAAATAAGAACTGGAATCAATAAAAGAAATCCTGGATCTTTGTTTGGGTCCTTAACTTCCTCTGGATTGAGCTCAATGCTGTATTGACCTAAAGGAGCCTTGCGAATCGACAGTAATAAAGCGAAAAAAGAAAACATCAAAGTAAAAAGTGCCAAATATAAAAGGGTCATAAAAAACAAAGCAGGGGGTAATTTCACTTCTATTTTTTTTTACATGGGAGCTTTATTCAGTTGTTTCAGGACCACAGGCTATAAACAACTCGACAACAACGTCGATAACGGTCTCGGTGGTGATGACATGGACCTTGGAATCCCAACAGATGCAGAGTTTATGGCAGCGATCCAAGCAAACGAAGATGATGACGCGATTCAGCTGAGTGATCAAGAAATAGCAATATATCTTGAGAATCTCAAAGAACAAAAGTAATAATTTCTCTTAATTTACCTTGTATTCTTTCAACTTCAAGCTTCTATTATATATAGCTTGGATTCATCTATTTATTGGGACAAAATACAGGAATTTTGCTATCATTTACAATTCTGTTGTTATTAAATTATGAAATTTCCAAATATTTACTTTCAGCTAATCAAATCTATACAATATTATAAGCACAATCATAAATAATATAACAAATATAATTATATACTCTTTATACCTAAGGTTGTGAAAATATTTTTCATATCTTCAAACATACTCAAATTATAGAACCAACACATACATTATCCAATACAATCTACAGCATAGCATAAAATAACATACTATTTTAATAATGTTAGGTTTTATATTTTATAAAATACATAAAAGTCAATAATACAATTTTTAAATCAGTAAATAACAAGTATATAGCTAGTACTAACTTATGATATAAATTAGCGTGGTTATCAGTTATTAGTTGAAGAAATATTAAAAAAATGATTTTTGTTATGAGATAAAAGTGACAAGGGTGTTTCGTCACTTTTCAACAAAAGAAAATTCTAAATGACTGATGCAGTGAAAGATTATTTTGCCCAATTTGGAAGTGACGACTCTGACAGTGATGACGATGAGGGTTATGTCCCAGAACCGAAAAAGAAAGGAAAATCGGACAAAAAACAAGAAAATGAAATTTCAAATCAAGCAGAAAATCAGCCAAAAGTCGAACAAAAAACAGAAGAACAACAGGTGCGAAATGTAGAAGAAGTTAAACCCACAGAAAATCAACCAGAACCACAACAGCAAACAAATTCAAATTCACCCCAACCACCTCAACCACAAACAACAACAGAAACAAATACAACCACAACTGAACACCCACCACAGCCTCACGACATGGTACCCTCATTAGACAACGATTATTACCAACCAGTGAGAGAAAGAACAGCAGAAGAAAAAGAACAATCAAACAAGTTGATTAATGACTATTTCGCAAAACTTCTTGGCTCAGATGATGATGAGGAAGAAGATATCGAAGATGCTGAATATACAAAGCTCAAAATTAATAAGAAGAAAGAAAAGAAACAAGATGAGGCAGAAAAACAGGCTGCACCGGGTACCGAGGAAAGCGACACAGAACCAATTCATCCTGAAGATATTTATGGACCAATCGAAAAACTTATTGCAGAAGTCGGTGATTTTGGAAATGCTCATGAAGCTCTTGCAAGCGGTTTACCAGATACTCAATTAATTAATATTACAAATGCTGCTACGAGATTGTTGTTCTTAGGCTTCGCAGATATATACGAAAAACCAATAACAGAGCTAAAAACAATCTTAGCAGATTTGAAAACGAAATTAGGATTATAGAATTTTTAATATTTGTTTTATTGTTTATTTGTTACATTTTAAAATATAAATTTGGCAAAGTATAAAATGTTTCTCAAATAGAAAAGACCTAAAATAGAGTTGAAAATAAAAAAAGAAGAAATTAAAAATAATAATCCATTTATTCAAGCAAAAAATAAAATCAGCATATTTATTAGTCCTCAAGGGTCTTAAGTTGTTCCTCAACAAGTTGTACAAGATATGGTGTGCGATCGTAAGTGCAAAGATTAAGGCTCTTTCCGAGTTCACGGCGGTCTATTTCGATTTCTGGGTGCTGACTTTCGAATTTGAGAACAGCTGGAGCGAATTTGAATCCCGCGGATTGGAGGAATTCTAAAACTAATTTGTATTGAAGTTCCTTATCTCCATCGATAGGGATACTTGGGAATGCCTGAAGTTCTGGCTGTGAGTCATCTAAAATGTGACGAGCAGCAACTTTAGCCATTTCTTGAGCATCAGCGAGGACTTTCTCTTTGATGCCCTTCTCTTCGACAAGCTTCTGAAGTTCTTCGATGACTTCCTTCTGTGTATCACTGACGACGCCTTCAAGCCAGGAGCTCATTTTTTTGATTTTTTTTTTCAAACGTCCAACTATTATATCATAACTAGTGAACAATCAACAAATTATTTTTACTGCACATATAGTTAAATTTCATCAAAATTATTCCTTAAAAACGAAATTTCAAATTTTCATAATTTTATTTCTTCATTTCTAATAATCTCTTTGTTCTCAATCCATTGAAATTCTCAATCATAATCTATATTTTAAATATTATTAACATTTAAAGCAAATAATTTTAAGAAGATTAAAATATTCAAAATTATGTTCTGAAATCAAAAATTTATAATTATATGATGTGTTATGTTGATGTTAGATTGTCCAAAGATGAATTTCTAAAAAAGATAAATATTTTATTTAAATTTCATGACTTCAGATTCGACTTTTCCATCTTTCACATGAATTAAGACAAATGACTTTCTTGCCGCAGGATTTACAAGTATAGCTTGTGTTCCATCGATTTCAGAAATAGTTGCGTTAACAACGCCAGAAGTAATATAAATATGTGGAGTTCTAAATGGTCTAAACATGGAGATAAACTCTGATTGTATTGTTGGATCAATGCACGGGCAAATATTTGCTTGGTAAATAATTTCATTCAATACTGTGTTAATTCTACTAATTTCCTTTCCATCGACAACATTCTTGCCTTGAAAATTCGCGGCACATGCCTTGAATGCGTTAAATGAAGTCATGAACAAATCTAAATCTCCATATTCGATGAATACTGGGTCTCCAGTGATAGAATAGTTAAGACCACCATCAGCTATGGCTGGGCATGGCAGTGTTGGCACGCTCATTGCGTCTTCTGCGCTAGAAACGAAGACAACGTTCTTTAATGGCTTCGAGAGAATTTCGATGACTTCTTTCGTTAAGTCTTCAGCTGTTCTCACGCATTCCTTCGATAAAATAAGCTTCGAGTCCTGAGGAATGAATGGGCCAAGGAATATGGCAAGATCTGGCTTATTTTCGACAATTCCTTCGACGAATTCTTGAACTTCTTCTAATCCATTTGTAAAGTATGGGCCAGCAGCAACAGAGATGTTGAAGTTGAATAATGTAGAAATTTCGCGTGGTTTCGTTGTTCTTGTGTCTGAAAAGATTTGTTTTGCGATAAATGTTTCATTTTGGAATCTACCAATTGCAGCAATTATTTGTCCACGATAGTAAAACATTTTCTGATCATCTTCTACGTCGAAATCTAAATAATTCCTCGAAAATTTCGGAGTTAATTGAATTTGTGACTTGCTCTTGATAAGTTTTTCAGTAGCATTCTCATTATCAAGCTTAGCGTAGATCCTTCCGTATATAATTATGTCTCCAGTATTAGATACTTCAAGATCATAAGTATAATCACCTTCTATTTTGTTATTTTGCTTTAACAACTGGCCCATCTGGTCGACATAGTCGCAGAGGGCCTTCTGCATTGCCTGGATGTTGCTGCTGAAGAACCTCGGGGTCTGAGTTTCTCGGATTAACAAACGTGCAGACATTTTTTGGTTTAGATCTAGTGGTCATTCTATCGATATATAACATATCCAGGTGTTATTATGACTATTTTTAAGATTTATTTAACATAGATCCATTAAAACGAAAATTTTTTAAAAATTAATTAACAAAATTATTCTATTTAATATATGCAAAACTTCATTATATAGAAAAATACGACTAAAAACAAATTTTCAATTCATGAAATCAAGATAATATTTTGAAAATTTATTATTCGAAGTTTTATGGAATATAGCCATTCATAATAGTTTCATTTGATGAGTATATATGATATTCATATTAGTTTTATTCATTTTTTAATAAGTTTCTCAGCAAAATGAATTTCTTGATTTGGTTTTTAGCTTTTATAGGGCTGATTTTCATTATTTGTTGTTTAGTTAGGTTCATTATATCATTTACTCCTAGATTTTTGCCAGAACAAGATCTTGGTCAAAAATATTCCAAAGGTTACGCGTTAATTACTGGAGCAACAGATGGAATTGGCCTTAAAATCGCCCTCAAATTGATTTCACAGGGATTTGATGTGCATATTGTTGGTTTACAAACTTATCAAAATATTCAATTACTTTCTCCTAATTCTAAAATAACATACTGCGACTTATCTGATCCCTCGAAGACAGCAGAGCTTTGCCAGTGGATTGAAGTCTACAAACCCAAGCTATTAATTCACGCTGCAGGATTATGCTATCCTTCTTATTTTCACAAGGTTTCTAGCTCACAAAACTACATCCAAGCTTTCATTACATCGATGGTTGATCTAACATCTACCTTTTTACGTGTAAGAAAATCAAATGGTGGAATTGTTTTCTTTTCTTCGCAAGTTTCTTTCTTTTCGAACCCATACGCAGCATTATACGCTGCTACTAAGGCATACACAGAACAATTCGCTAGAGCATTGGCTATAGAATATCCACAACTCGATATTTTAGTTGTTCTTCCTGGCGCAGTGAATAGAACCGGATTCTTCAATCATTTCCCTAAGTTCTGGGCTTTCAAGTTGATACAGTTTCTTGGTGATGATGTAGACACTGCTGCTTCCTTGATTTTCAGAACTTTGGGAAGATTTTCTTCAAATGATTTTGGAATATACACATTTATCACTAGAATTGGCATAGGATTACTTGATTCTAACATAATTGACTTTTTCAGCAAGATTATTACTTCTCCTCTTCGTGGAGATTTTGATAATGCTCGTGAAATATAATTTTTCACATTTTTAGTTCTATAAAACAGCCTTCTATCCAGTATTATTATAATTTATTTAATGAGTAGTTAATTAATTTTGATTTTAATTCAAATTTATAAATGTGAATTTTACAACAAAATCAACATTGCATAGCAGTATATGGAATGTAAGCATTTTAATTTCTGCAGCACACAAACTATAACTCAATTTTTGATATTTCATATTGATAAAATCTCTAATGAGATGATAAGCCTTTAGATATACATCATACAAGAAAAATTCTGGTGATTTAAGATAGTAATACAATATATTTACAACAAAAATTAATTAAATGCATGAGAACCATTGATGATACCAGTCCAGATTAGGTTAACTGGCAATGTTAACAAGGAAGTCCAATATAAAACATAAGAAACCATGCTTTCGCCAAATTCGAAATTAATCGACAACTGATAACCATAAATAGCTGATGGAGCTGCATTGGCGAATACAAGGAGCTTAGCAACATCCTTTGGCTGCTTGAGAAAATATGAAAAACCAAGAGAAAGAGCTGGTTCTATCAAGAAATGGCAAATCACGCCAACAATTACATCTACAACCGGCGCACCTTTAAATGAATGGTTCCATATAACTACACCAACGCAGAATAAACCAGAAGCATAAATAGCCTTCTCAAGATCTGTTACTAAATTATCCAAGAACTTAGGCATTGATATTGGCAATGCACTCCAAATTATACCTAATATGCTGCATATTGTCAATTGGTTGACAAATACCCATAAAATCAGCCACTTTTTGGAACAATATTTTGGCTTTGGCTCATCTGCAGGTTGTTGAGCTGAAGGAACATCTGGAGGAGTTTGTGTCTTTTGGTTATCATTTTCACTTACTATTTTTGGCTCATCTTCTTTCTTTTTCTTTGGTTCTTTATTTTCATTTTGTTCTACTTCGACAATTGGCTCTTCGTGATCATATTCGCATGATTCATCAGCACTAGAGTGAATGCTTTGTTCCTCCTCTAAATCATCGTCATCGTGCATTCTCACGATATGAACATTTCCATTTTCATCGACAACTTCGACTTCTTCAGCAGAATCAGCATCTGGGAGTTCTTCCTCTTCATTATTGTGTTCTGGAGTTTCTTTTGGCTCAACAGGAACAACAGGGGCTTCTGGTTCATGTGATGTATTCATTTTCTTCTCACAATCTTTGATATAACATAACCCAAGTATTTGGTGGATAGGGACAATGAGAATATACTGAAGAAAACATGCTAATGCCGCATGAACTGTGATTGATGTTACAAATAAAACTTGCGAGATCGGAATAGCATAGTACAAGAAATCTGTTTGGCATATTGATATGGCATTCTTTATGAATTTAACTGCAATTGTATCATCTGGATGATATGCGAGCGCATAAAGAAATGAAATTAAATGGAGAACGATTTGGATTAATAATGCATGTAGCAATGATATCCATGTAGTAATATTAAGCTCACTATTGCCTATTTCACGAAATAGCATTGCAGACATCGGAACAAGATATACAAGTTTTCTTATAGAATACACATCTTTGGAAATGAATATCTTCCACCATCCACAGCACAGGCCCATAATTACAATCACCCATAGGACGGCAAAGATCTGAAAAGCTTCAAGCCAATTCAACATTAATAAGATTTTGACAACTGTTTAATCGTTCTTTTTGGAATCTTTTCAATGGTTTGGATGCAGCCCCTTTATATTTATTTGAGCTTAAAATATGGTATCTAACAATATAAGCAGTTGTTTTGTTATTTAGGGAGTCGTAATATTTTGTCAAATTTCATGTAAACTTTACAAAATTTTGAATGAACTATTTGAAATATTGAATAGCCTGAAAAGTTTTTTCATTGAAAGTTGATTTCTTATTCATCTTTATTCCCATGGTGTATACATTTTTTGTATTATAATTTTATGGTTTTTGGTTTTCTTTGATGGGTACGATTAGACTTTTCAATTTTGTTGATTTGAGGTTGTTTATAGCCCCAATAATAATACTGTGCATTTTAGTAATATCATAAACCATATTTATCCGTTGCAAATCATTGATTTGGTTTAGACCAGTTAATTGATAAAATTTATTGCTTTTTGATTCAATTAATGGGTTTATCATTCAATTTGATGACCAATTTATTGAATGAATGTGTTCAAAATGATATTGTTATCTTTTGGAAATGCGTTTTAGTGATATCCAAGCCATGGAACATTGAAAATAACTATCTATGAGATAGTGCTGTGAAATAAATATATATTAGAAATCAAATCACTTTGATAATTTTGGTTAAATTATTTTGCATCCTTTTAATATTTCCAGTTGCATAAAAATGATTGACTTATCCATCAAAATACTAACATGTCATTCCTATGGTTTAAAAAATCAAAAATGATTCAAATTTTGAAATTTTGCATTAGAATGTTATATATGTAACATTAATATTCGTATTTTATGGTATATGATGAAATTACGCGTAATTTCATTTGCTGAATCTAAGTTTCTATGTTTTTTTTTTTATATATAGTTTTACTAATTTGAAGAATCAGTGCATTCTGAATCTAGATACACGTATTAATAGTCAAGATATTTGCATATTCGAGATTTTTAAAGAAAGATATTGTTTCTGATAGATCATAATTTTGATTTCGTTTATATTACTATCCTATCGTTATAATTGTATTTTTTGGATTATTTATCGTATATTGGCAATACTGTTTTATTCCTAAATTGGTTCTAATTAAAGCTTTGCCTAAATCAAGTTTGGTGTCAGCCCCTCAATTAAGTATTCCAAAAAAAATCTTAATGATGGAACTTTAGTATCAATACGAGATGCGTGAAGGAGTTCATATTTAGTTATATGAAGTTCATCATTCAAAATTTTTGAAATATGATATTATATATGACTATTGATAAAATTGATTAAAAATTTTAATAAAGTGTAAGTTTAGAAGTCGAACATGTCACCAAGGTCAAGTGGAGCAGCGGCTTCTTCTTCCTTCTCTTCCTCCTTTGGAGCAGCGGCAGCAGGGGCTGTAGCAGCACCACCAGCTGGGGCGGCAGCACCACCAACCTTAGCCATTTCTGTCTTGCCTGCCTCAACGAGTTCTTCAACTGATTTCTCGTTCATCTTTGTAACGACGGCCTCAAGCTGAGCAGCATCGATTTCGACTGCAGCAGCCTCGAGGATCTTCTTGACCTGATCAACTGTTGGCTTTTCGTTTCCGGCAGCAACAGAAAGAAGATATGCGGCGATGTACTTCATTGCTAAAGGCCAGACAAAACCGTCGAAAAAATTTTTCAAAAAAATCCTTTTTTCGCTTCATTAGTCATATTTTGTGATTTTATTTCATATTATCGCAAAAATTTTGGATTTCTAGAAAGATAAATTTTCAAAAAAAAAAGGATTGTCGTTTTTAGTCGGATTCTTATATTCATTTCTGCTTAAAT
Source organism: Trichomonas gallinae (assembly GCA_008369845.1). NCBI lineage: Eukaryota > Parabasalia > Trichomonadida > Trichomonadidae > Trichomonas > Trichomonas gallinae. The sequence continues at coordinate 13,731 of MRSU01008307.1, forward strand.
ATATCTATATTGCAAGATGTTATATATAAAAAGCTTTGATTTACATATTAGGATAATTTCCACAGATTAAGTGTCTTTTCAGTCGTTTTCTTTTATTTATTTCTGCTTCTCAATGTCTATATTGATAGATGGTATATATAAAAAGCATTGAATGACAAAATGTACTATTTTTCATCAAATTTATGTCTTTTTAGACATTTTTCATATGTTAAATTGTTAAAATATATCTACATTATGATGTAGTATATTTAAAAAGCGTTGATTTGCAAAAATAGATATTGCAATTTTTAGCCGTTTTATGCGACTTTTTATGTGTTATACTGTTGTAAAAATCCTAAAGAGTTATTTAATATATATAAAAAGCGTTTAAGAACAAAGTTGGATATTAATCTTCTATCATCAACTTTTATGCATCATTCTTTACAAAAACTGCATCTACCTTAGCATTCTTATCCTTGGCGTCGATAGTGTTGTCTTGTTGCAAAGCAGTATTAATTACAAGTTTCCAAGTATCGCGTTCGCCTGCAATCCGATTGGCTTCCTGGATACTCTGTGACTTCATGGAGCGGCTGAATGCTTCGAAAACATCGCTGGCTGTTTCCATACAAATACGAATAACGGAAACAGCGAGATTCTTAATAGCTGGGTTCCAGTGGTTTGTACCTGTCTTGTATAAGAATGGGCAGATGATTGGATAAAGATCCTTAGCGTTTGCCTTGATACATCTAATAAATCTATCATTCTTCCACAAAAGCATGCCAGCTTCAGAAACCTGGAAGTTATCTGATGTAATGCAAAGGCCAACTCTATGGAAAAGATCGAACATGAGCTCCTTGAACTGATCGTCACTCATAGAATCGAAAATCTTTGAGAAAACAGAGATAAAGATAAGCTCCTTAAGGGAACATGACACTGGCCATATCTTAAGAAGTTCTTTAACGATAATTGGGATTAATGTCGCATCTTTCTTTATGTATTGGTTGACACAATCGAAAAGTCTTTGGTGGAATGTGTGAAGGAAGTTTGATGTGTGTAAAGGAAGAAGGATTTTGATAAGGAAGTCCTTGTGCTCCTGTTTGAGAGGAATTGCGTAACCGTTAATAATCGAAACCATAATTTCGAGTAATTCGAAGATACCAGAGAAATATTTTGTTTCGTAGATATATGTGTAGAAGATATGTTGTATTGCTTGACGAATAAAGGGTCTCTTTGAGACGAATTTGAGATATAATCTGTGCAAAACCATTTTGAGGGACTCTCTTTCTCTTGCATCGGATGTGTTAAACAGGAGAAGGAATTGAACGATGAAGGATGCATCGACGTATTGTTCAACAGATTGTGGCTCAAGAAGAGCAGATTCCAAAAATCTCTGGAAAATCTGGTAAACGAGCTCAAGGTGCGGCCAGGCAGATTCGTAGATTGTATCGTTGATATCATCACCGATCATTGGAACTTTCGCTAAATCAGGAATTGGCGGAAGCGAACGAATGATGTTTGATTTGATCATTGCGAACAATGCTTGAATTGTTTCTGGCTCCATTAATCTGTAAAACCTTGGTTGAGAAATGTGATCTAAAATTTCTTGTAAATACGTCTGTTTCATTGTTTTAGATTTGAGATCGGCGAATTCTTTGGTGAAATTGCAAATAATACGGCATTGCTGTAACTTCTGGCGAAGCATATCGTCGAACTTATCCTCTGTAACAGATGAGAGCGGTGGGAGCTCTTCAATGTGACCAAAATCACCTGGCGAGTAAGCAGACGGGTTGGAGCGTTGAATACCGATCTCACCGAAGTTATCAGCAATCGGGGGCTTCATAGGGGGTCTATTCTTCAAAATTTGGTTCGCGTTTTCGCCTCCTTTTCCCTGCCCCATCTTTTTCTTGCCCGGATCTGGCTTCCCGGGTTTGGCTGCGCCACCATTCTCCTTCTGTTTGATGACTTTGTGAATACTAGAGCGTGGGGGCATTTTGATAATTATTGTAAACTTTACAATGTTGTTATCGTTGCCTTGTAAACTTTACAATAAATTCGTTATTTCGTAAAACTTCGCCTATCTCTTTATTTATCTGTTTTATTCATGTATTTAAAGTTTAAGGAAATAACGTGTTTTTTGATAAATTTTATTTAAATATTTAAATATAGGTTTCTAAGAGTTTAACGGATATAAATATTCAATGGACTTTAGTCCTATTGTCTCCGGTAGCCGGCTAACCCCCTCGAATTTCGGCAATCGGCCAAAATGGCTAAG
>MRSU01008318.1:0-35522 GCA_008369845.1 Trichomonas gallinae
ATATGATAAAACGTTTCTGGCCAGAGAGATGGATCTTCTGAGATAGCATCGAAAGCAACCATCCAAGATAAAAATCTATTTGAGCAACATTTGCCTAAATTCTTGCTTTTCATAAACGATATTGCTGATTCTTTGTTTTTAACTTTGAAGGAGACATTCTTGAACGCCTTCTGAAGACGCTCAAGCGAAACAATATCATCATTTGCCATATTTGGAAAATTTGGTAATTTTTATATCATTGCCAAGTAAAATTTTCCTTGACACTTTACATGTCAAAAAATATGGGATTTGTCGTGTAAAGCAGAGACATTATATTTCACATGACCTGATACAAAGAAATAAAGATACTATTGGAATAAATAATCTCTTGGGGAATTTTATTTAAAACATAAGATACAATGTGATTGAATTGCAGCTTCAAATAATGGAGTACTGCCATAATTTGTTTTTTGCTTCTATATTTGCACCATTTTCATCTATATTACAACATATTTGTCTTTTTTTAAATATTTACATCTAATCATAAAATATAATATATTGATTGCCCTAATGTGATTCCCAATCATTTTTCTTCTCTTCTTTTCATATGGGATATAAATTAACCATCTATCGAGAATGGTTGTATTTGACATCAAATAGGAAGAAAAGATCGTGAGTATCAACACGATGAATTAGCATTAAGTATGCGTTAATACCAAATTTTCATTGTTGAAAGTATCATAAAAATAATAATAAAACGTGGTGAATTTCAATTATGTTTACATAATCGTTACAAACAAACAAAACAATACAACTTATTCATTTAAGATTACTTAAGCTCAGACACATCTGGGACGGTTATGTGCATTTTGGACACCCTGTTCAAGCTTTCAAGATGCTCAGCGGAAATATTTGTCAAGATCGCTTCCGTGTAAACGAACTGAGAAACATGTCTGAGAGCGAAAACCTTCATGAACTCTTTCTGATTGATATCCAAAGTCACTCTCATGAACTCTATCAGTTTCAAGCTCGAAACAGACTGCAAACAATCATCATGGACGTCATCAACAACTTCGAAGAATAAAGAGTTGCCAATAGGATGGTTATCCATCAGTTTCTGCCTCAAAACTCTCATTACTTCTTTGTCGTGGTCATCTTTTATCCCGCCTATCACGCTTACAAAAGTGCAGAACCTCCACCAAAACTTCATCCTTTCGCCCAGCGAACTCATGTCCCTCGGCGCTTGTTCGCACGCGACCTGCCACATGCTTTTGTTCTTGAATGGGCATTTTCCGAGAAGTCCTGAGTTTATCCTTCTGTAGTCTTTGTCCAGTAGCTCTAAGTACTTCTTCATGACTTCGCGAGACTGAAATGCACTTTGTACATGATGGCTCCTTTTCGCGAGCTCTTTTTTGAACTTTGCGCGCTGTTTTTCTTGCAGCCTGTCCCAGTGGTTGTTGAATGCACGCATCTCTGCAATCTCTGAGCGCTTGAATGGAGCTTTTTCGCGCGTGAAGAGGATATCTTGATCTGATGTATCCAAAAGAGTTGACTTTGGATCACATCCTGCGTACGGATTGTCTGGTATATCAACAGTTGATAGCACTGACACTGTTGTTGATCTCTCTAAGTCACCTGCAGGAGCAGATTTCTTCTTCGGAATGAGAAGTGTGAGTGGGAAGTATTTCTCAACATTTCGAGGAACAAATGGCTTACCAGAAGCGGTAAAATACTCGCTAATGCAGTCAGTGACTGTATCATCTTTGACGCGAGTAATTAATTGTGTTTTTGCAAGAGAACTGCCAAGGCTCGGTGGTACAAGATTTAGTGGATGAACTGCAGAGTCAGTCTTGGTTTTGCAAGCTTCGATTTCTTCTGGTGACAGACAGCTGAAATGCAATTCTCTGAATGTTGAAGCATCAGGATCCTGAGGATTTTCAACTGGTGGACCATGAATACCAGTTTGTATTTTTACTGGTTTTGCCTTTTCTTGTTCTTCCTGTAAAATTTTTGCATAATCATCTTCAAAAACTTGTGACTCAAAGTAAGGAATAGCGCCACCAAATGTGTATAAATGAGCATTTACAGGGATTTTTCCATCAGCTGATGGCATTGTAAGCTTAAGTGTTGTTTGTTTTAATAATTGTTCGGCAACATCGTGCGAGTTTTGATATATGAATTCTTTTTCGTATAATGATAGATTATCTGGATCGTCAAAGTTGTATTCTGGATATTTTGCCTCAAGATTTCCATACATCTTTCTAAAAGACTTCATATATGGTTTTTCTACGAGCATATTGACAAAATTATCCATAGGCGTAGGCATATTTGGATCCAAAGCAGGTGGTGGCGTTGGAGATATAGGCAATCCTCGTTCAATTTGACGAACGGGACCATCTGTCATCCAAGCATATGGATTTTCTTGAACTTCGACACCTTTGCTCCTTTGTGGAGGAGCTGGTTTGCTCTTAATCTTTTTTGGTACGTATGGGAATGGTGTCTGCATTCCCGAGTACGTTATTTTGTTACATTTTGACATGTAAAATATGAAAAATAGTGTTTTTGTCTTGTATAGTATTTGAAATTAAAAATTTTGTCATGTAAATCAAAAATATCTAAATCAATCATAAACGTAAACAGCTGTTTTCTAAAACTACAATACTAATTTTTAAGCACAAAGATAGTCCATATATAGACCAAATGTAAAAATAAGCATTTCAATACTCCAAAGATTATTGACAAAAATCTTAGTTAAACTTAGAATTATACTTATTTATTTATACTGATTACATGGTAGAAATATTAAGGCTTTGGCATCGTTGTGAAGTTTACTGCAAATAAATTTCAAATTTTTGACATGTAAATTAACAATATCATTTGTATTTTGACGTGTAAAATAATTATTATGAATTTTTGTCACGTAAAGAAAAAAATAATTGATTTGTGAAGATTCTCAAAATTTCCCGATAGAGACTATTCATTGTTTTGGAGTCATTCGACAAACAATTCGTGCATTAGTGCCCGAGGTACAGATATTTTTGAAGTTATCTAATCTTAGGTATGTAATCAAATGAACGGGGAAAGTTTTTTCTACGATAACATAGGATTTTGCTTCAATAAAAATGAAATATGTGTTAATTAGATATCAGATAATTTACTAAAACAATGGGATTAATAGGAAACAAAAAGATTAAACAAAATTAGGTTGAACAAATGAGAATCCATTGATATTACCAAAGTTGTGTAAGCCTGGTGTAACAAATGAATCTGTCGCAAGCTCTGTCGTGAATTCCGGATCGAAATTATCGGTCGAGAAACGATTCTTGACTTCAGGAATATATGATGGCATGTACTCACGGTTATACACTGCGTCCCAGTCGACCCCTTCAAAGAACGGGTCATCTTTAAGATCTTCGAAATTGGGTCTTTGTTCTGGATCTTTAGTAAGAAGCTTCATGATGAAGTTGACAACCCTTGGATCCATGCCATCTGGGAAATATGGATCCAATGTGACAATCTCTTCAAACATTTCATTCTTATTATCATTGTAATAAGGAGTCCTGCCAAGTATCATTTCATAAGCAAGAATTCCAAGAGCCCACTCATCGACCTTCGTTCCATACTTATACGCTAAAATAATTTCAGGAGCCAAGTATTCTGGAGTTCCGCAGAATGTTTGTGCTGTTTTATCGCATCCAAGCTCCTTAGATAAGCCAAAATCTGTAAGTTTGATGTGTCCATCAGCATCAAACAAAACATTTTCTGGTTTCAAATCGCGGTAGATTATACCGTATTGATGAAGATACGATAAAGCCATTCCAATTTCAGCAATATACATTCTAGCATCATCTATAGGTACTGTTCCTGATGATTCCATGTAGTAGAATAATTCACCACCTGGCGCGTACTCCAAACCGAGGTAAACCTTTGTTTCTGTCTGAAATGCGAAGCAGAGGTTGACAATAAATGGATGATGAATCCTCATCATAATATTTTTCTCGGTAAGAACCGAACATCCGTCGCTTTCTGCGAGTCGCTGCTTCCTGATTGATTTGATAGCGTATAATTTATCATTGTCGAAGCGACGGCAGAGCATCACTTTACCGTAATATCCTCTTCCAATAACAGATATGATCTGGAAATCTTCCATGGAGAGCGGTATCGCTGAAGATTGTGCTGTTCTAAATATTGCGAACCATTGAGAAACCTCTTCGTTAGAAGCTGCGGTAAAAACGATTGCTTCCTCTGACTTCGCTGGTTTTATTGAGAACCTTGGTGTAGATCCTTGCATGACTTCAAATGTGACTTCAGGGCACATAGGAACAACTGAATCAATATTGGTAAATTGATCATCTTTGGAGATGATAATCGATTTTTCATTCATACTGACATATCTGTTATGCCATAAACCTTGCTTGTTTCCTTTCTTCTTTAACCATCCTCTTTTTTCTACATCATTATTGATCTTCGCTTTGGTTTGCATCGATTTGACCTTTTTGAAAAAAAAAAATTACGAAATTTTCAGATAAATACATAACAAAACAATGATGATCTATAGGCCAATTGAATGGTGCCAGAATAACCGGTAATCTCAAATTTGTCAAAAATCTCACAAATCATATGAACAAATTGCAAATGCATCCCGGTAGAATAAAAATCTGTGGTCAGTTCAATATTATTAATTTGAATGCCCACTTTTACACTTCTTTTCAAATAATTGTGAGATAAGTATACAAATATTTTTGATGAGTTCTGAATAATTTAATTGCTTATGCCGCCTTTAAAATCATTTATTATTGATTTTTCATTTAAAATTAGTTTGGCAGTAAATTCAATGAGCTCTTAATTTTGAATTATTTTTATATTACTTGCACTTGAGTATAGTGTATGAATGGAGCAAAATATGAAGTAATAACTTTTGATAATATTATGGCGATTCAAGGAAATTTTAGCATATTTAATATCTTTAATATGTTTTCTAGATGATTCAAACATGTAAGGTTAAAAATTGCTTTTCAGAAAATTTTTCATCGAATTATCCAATGGCGCCCATATGCAACCGAGTAAATATTCACCCTTCAATCACAGACCACACATTAAATTTTCTCAATTACACAAACTGTTAGGACTGTTGTTTCATCCGTTTTTAGAGATTATCATTACAGAATGTCCAACAGTAGCCTGGATATATTGGATATGTTATGATTAAATCTACTGAATATGTCAAATAATATTTTAACATCAAAAGTTATTCCAGGTCATGCATTTCAAGGATGTTACATTAATACCTTATATTCTATCTTTTGTACTAACCTGATACCTTATACTCATTAAATCAAAATTAATAATGAAATTATATTTTTTAAACACATGAAATAATGATATAAATTAATGATGTAATAATTTTGCGATAAAGAAATATGTTGTTATCATTAATGAATTTTAAGCAATATCCGAAACCCGGGGAAAACGTTAGATAAAGAAAGTTTTGGCATTATATGGGCAAGAAAATGTAGATGCAATGGTATTCAAACCAGACTCTATAAATTCAATTTTTTTTTGACAAAATGTCAAAATTTCTTAATTTTATTGTCAAATTGACAAATGTTTTTCTTGATTTGCGAGAATATTCTTACTGAGTCCAATTTGATCCTTAGAAATGCACTCAAACAAAACCTTATAGAGTGCAAAGTGAGTGGATCGAGCTCACAGCATATTAATGGGACTAGACAATTGACGAAACCGGAATACGCATTCGATCAGATTGATAAGCCATATGATTGGTGCTCTAACTGTGTTCATTCGATGAAGGAGCACCCATATATCATTCTCAGCATAAAAAACAGGAGAATTAGATTAAATGGTTATTTTCTTAAATCTGGATGTTGTATGCATGATGGTTGCTGCTGTATGGATGAGGGAACAATGTGGTGTGAATGCTGCCTTTTCAGTTGGTCTTTTCAGATTTCGAATGACGGATTGATCTGGAAGACCGTTCATAAAGTTGAAAGAGATCATGACATGCGCCATTGTTGCGAGAAGATATTTATGTTGAATGAAACATACTACACACAATATGTCAGAATAATTCACGATGAATCATGCCCAGGAGATACAAATTGTATTGCAATTAATAAAATAGAGCTGATAGGTAATATAGAAAACAGTGATGCTACATTATTTAAATCAGTTATAGATACAGAAGATGAAGATGTAAGTATTATTGGAAGAATTGCATGAGCATCAATGCAATATGTATATTCTAATACAAATATACCTTGACTTGTTAACATTATTAACAAGATATCAAAAATATGGGCAAATGCTTGTTTAATTAGTTTGTAATTGAAAAATTCGAGAGCTATGATGAAAACAGATAATCAATAATTTGATTTGTTAGAATAATTTTAATTTTATTTCTGAAAACATGATTTGGATACAAATACTCGAAAATGCTTATAAATCAAACCCCAAATAAAGTTTTTTGCGTGAATCTATTGTCACTTTATCAAAAATAGTGATATTCTACCACGCAAAAAAAGTGATATTTTTTTCCTGCATTTTCAAGTGGTTTTCGATGTATTATTGTAAAATATATTATTGGGTTATGAAATCATGATGCAAGTACGAGATCAATCTTATATCTCATAATTTTTTGTATTGTATTTTGAAAATGCAGTCAAGATTAATATATGTGATAATAATTCCTTTGCACTCATTAATCCTACATAAAAAATGTATTCTCGCTAATACACATCTTTTTGCCAACACTTTTTTTTATTTTGATAGAAACCCGGTTGGCAGTGCCAAATCCATCTCAGACATGATAAATAACGACACACTCATCGAAGTTCTCGACCAGGACCAGTTGTCTGAGTGTTTGAAGCACATTACTCTGAATTTCGACGATACACTCTACATTCTCGAGAAGCTCGGTCTAAATACAAAGTCCTAGATGGATACAAAGCTGTTCACCATCTTTTTACGGACTTTGGTGAAGGAGACGACTTTGATTCTAAGATGTTTGTTGCATTTATCAATTCAATAGATCGATGCCTCTATCTTGAAATCCTATATTCTATTGCAACCATTGTTGAATCTTTACTTTCCAAAATTGAACAACTTTCTTCCGGAATCAAACAAAACTCACAAAAAACAGCAACAAAACCTGATGTTCGTACGCAAACAACAAATGCAACGGTACAGCTTTGATTTTCGAAAGTAATTTTATTATAAAACAAGATAATGAAAGAAATCAAATTTCAGATTTTGGTGGATTCTTCAATTTGTACTGATCAATGATGAAAGAAGCGCTGCAAATGAAAGTGGAGATGAAGAATGACTCCGTGTGTGTGAAAATTGCGGTCTTTTCATGGAAAGGCATCAACCGGTTCTGCAAAACTAACAAAATCGATGCAAGGTGTTGATGCTTCGCGCAAATAATTCCAAGTATTGTCAAAGGAACTATTTGGTCGGCGCCTGCCTCTTCTATGCCCTGCGAGAAAACGTACTCACTCAGCCAGCCCATCGCAGCAATAATGTGCTCGCTGATTTTCATTGGCGTGGATGATGAATCTATCAAACTTAATTCCTGCTCGAAGAATTTCAAATCATCTGTCTTCCCTTTGCACTGTTTGATGAATGGATCTGTGCCATTCACTAAATCTATCGAATAAAAATCTAATAATTTTGAATCCATGTCTAAATCGCTTGTTATGAACTGGTGCGACAGTTCTAATGCTGCCAGCGCTTTCGCACACTCTATTGATTCGGGTACTAATGGATTTTCAAGGAAAGATAAAATTTTTGCGCGTTCAATAACAGATCCAGCAACATTTGTATACATTTTTATCAGCGATGACTGCGATGAATAGCGTGCGACTGTTTCTTTGATTTTAGAGTAGATAATTGACTCTTGAGCATCTAATTTTTGCTCAATTAATTTGCATAACTCAGGAATCGTTAATTTAGACAAATCATTCGATATATTGTCTATTTCTTTGAGCATTGATGGGCATCCGAGCTCAACTATTTGAGTTATTGCAGATTTTGATGAATTGTTGCCTTCGGCCAAAATTAGCTTGGAATGCTCTAGAAGACTAATAACTACATCAACAAAGAGTGGTAATTGTGGGAAAGGTTGAGGTGGCGGCTTAATTTGATCCATTTTATACAAAATTGTGTTTTCATTTACTGGGAACTCAACGAATGAGCTCAAAAATGCTGAGTCTTCTTTGGTAATTAAGAATCTGTCGCCATGTTCATAAACAATTTCTTCAAATAAATTTTTCGACGGAGATAAAACAGCTGACTTTGAATTCAGCAATCTTTGCATGAATTGTTCGCTTTCATCTGATTTAAAGTAAGTTTCAAGCTGATTTATTAGATCATCAAGTAATTCTTTGTGGTATAGCTGAAATTCGTATGAACAGCAGCCAAAAAGATATGGATACTGAATATAATTCTTCAAGAAGACTTGAAAGAAAGCTTCTCGTGAATTATCAAGGATATTTAATATTTGTACGAAAAAGTCTGGAAGAAGCTTCGTATATTCAATCAATGAATCTACTGTATCCTTTAGAATTGTTTCTTTCTCTTTTGGATTGTATTTACGGAAGATTGGCTGCAATGAAGCCTTAAAGTATGAAATTATGAATGGATGTGCAACCAAAAACTTGATATATTCGATTTTATCTTCATTTTTAAGATCTTTGATGAAGTTTAAGTAGCTTTCGACGATTTCACGACACCAAATATATTGAAACAGCGAAGAAATCACGCAAAATGATGTGAATTGATCTTTCAATGCATTTTTCTGTAAATATTCGATGGATTCGGCTAATGTTGCTTGTAATTTTTCGCATATTTCATTGTTATCTGATTTAATATATGTGTCTTGTATCATTTTGATTTGTTCAGTAATCGAATTACCTGGTGGTATGTTGAGAATTGCGTAAACTATTCTGTTTGCAACTTGCAATACATTTATATATTCTGAAATTTCTTCATCGAAGCGTTTAAGCTCTGGATTTATAGCATTTTCGACCTCACTCAGCATCATTTTATTGTTTTTGATCCGTTTCTGTATCCCATAAAGATATCGAAAATTATTTTCTGCCATACATCAAAACTATGGCAAAAAGAGACTTGATTCTCTTCTGAACTATGAGTAGTATTAATATATCGATCTCCAAATTTTCAAATATTTTTCAAATGGAGGAATAAAACTAATCAATATCATTTAAACACATGATGTACACTGATGTAACTAGCAGATTTATTATGTCCAATTATTGAAAACTCAAATTTATTTTTATGAAAAATTAATAATTAAAGAAATTTCATTTAACAATATCATAAATTAAAAGCATAGTAAATTTCTAATCAAAATCAATAGTACTCAATATTCTATTTTGTTTAATTCAATTTTTCGATTTCAAATTATCAAAAAAAATTGCTATTTTATAAAAATACTTGTAGTGTGTAGTATACCTTGAATGTTTCATTGTTCTATTTTGTTTATTTTAAATCTCAATTTAAAAATATCTAAAAATTTCGTTATTTTATAATGAAACTTGTAGTGTATAGCATATTTTAATATTTCATTATTTATTTTGTTTATCTAATGTTATCCAAAAAAAAATTGCAATTTTATAATGAAAATTGTGTTGTATGGAATATATTTCGTTAATCAAAAAGAATATTAAAAATCTAATATTATTTAATCTTCTATAACTACTGGTTTTCCACGTTTGAACGTGAGGATGAGATGGTTATCTCTCATGTGTGCCCAGATTTCTTCTTTTGTGTGCATATCAATTCCGCATTCATCGCAATGTATATATTCACCGCAATCTGAGAAAATTCTTGCAACTATGCATTCAACCTTTGCATTATCATACGAGAACCTCTCAAGTGTCGACAGGAATTCAGTTGGTATCTTATAAAGTGGGAATGGATAATTTGGATCGATGTCGCATTTATTCATTGCGCAAACGAAAGCGTGTCTATGGAAGAGGTGCACGAAGAGTTCTTCTGGTGCGTCGAAGCCTATCCTGCAGTCCCAACAGCATAATATTCCCTCTATCATCACTCCGTATATTGTCTCGTTGACAGCTTTGATGCCTAAATCATATGAGCTTGCAAAAGTATCATCATCGTAGCAACCTGGCCTGTGTTTCCACATCTGTGCGATGATCTGTCCGTGCTCCCACCAGTGGTGTTCTTTTAATTTATCCAAGCTATCGAATATGATGTCGCAGAAATTGCAGCGCGGTGGATTAAGCGTGACTCTCTTTTCAAGAATTCTTCGTCCGAACGAAAGATTTTTGACATCTTGCGGAATAACGTTTTTTGACAATGGCAAATGGTCGAGTCTTATATGTGAATAGGCCATATGTATTCTCGGGCAGACTTTGCCGCATATTCCGCATGTTGCTGTTCCGTCTTCGTTGATTGAAATCTTCATGTTGCTCAATTCGATTTCTTGGGCGACTTTATACAAAAATCCTGGTGTTTGTATAGGAAAGTATATATGGGAAATGCACGCGCAGTGGTTTTCCCAGCAGTGGCGGAGCATGTCGTCGTAGTTTTGGTTGCAGTCGATGCAGAAGTGCCCATTTATGTGTCCTGTCGCCTGTAGATGGTTGACGAGTGTAAATTTCGGTCCGTATTCGTCTTGTGGCGTATATATGTTTTTTATGTCTGTTATCTCTCTGAATATCTCTGGGCCTCTGTAAGGAACGTCTGTGTCGAATCTAACATGGATTGTTCGCGTGTTTTGTGGCTCTAAAACAATTTTTTCTTTTTGCTTCTTTCCTCTAACTATTTTCTCTTTAGGTGCTTTGACTATGACGCCTGGTCTATGGTATATCTCAACAAGCTTCTTATAACATAAATATAATGCGTAAGCATCGAAAGCAGCGTATAATATTTGTTTGACGGATAATGGTCTTAGAGACCAATCTGATCTCGATATTTTTTTGTCTTTAAACAAAGCTTTAGGTGATCCAATTAATTCCTCAACCATAAGTTGAAAATTAATGGAAACACTGTATGGTTCCAAGTATGTAGTTTGTACATCTTGTATTCCAAATGTAGTATCGAACATTGTCATGAGTTTTTTGTTATCAGAATGCATTCCTTTCCCAAAGAATGAGTTTTCAGTAAAGAATCTTTCCATAACTTCACTTTTCTCCCACGTGTTGTTCATTACGATGAGAACTCCTTTAGATGTGCAGAATTGGAATAATGCAAATGGATGACTTTCAGTAGGAACATCTGGTTTCCATTCGAAATCGACTGAAATCTCACCACCATCGATTAAATCATTGAGTTTTTGTTCTAGATTCGGATTTTCGATTGATATTACTTCAACTCTAACTAATTTGTCGTTAAAAAACTCGACATTCTTGACATCACCTTCATTCCAAGGTGTTTGTGCAAAACTTTCGAGATCTTTAACTTCAGATGTAAAATAAATACAATCAATCATTTTTGTAAAAATGACAGATCAAAATTTTGTATAGTGTCATAATTTTGTTACTTGTAAAGTGTCAAAATTGATTTTTATATGTCATTTTGTCAAATTTATTTATTTTGTAGATTCATCTTGATTATAGCAATAGAAACATATACTAGTTGCAGACATATTTTTGCCTCAACAAAAGGTTATCAGGAAGCTGTCAAGCTCCTTCTTTAAACTCCTAGGATGTATTTGCAAAAAATGATTTAAGTGGAACAGCTTTGATTTATGCTTCATGAGATGTTAATCGTGAAGTTGTCAAATTTCTTCCCATAGTTCCTGGAATAGATGCCAAAGCAACAAGCGTACTTAATGGAACAGCTTTAATTATGGCTTCAAAAGAATATCATAAAGAAATGGAATGTGTTTTTTTCTTGTTAATCATTTTCAAATTAGTTTAGATTATATTTTAATTGATATCGTCCTCACATTAAATATATATAATTAGAGGGCTTAAATCTGTAACCAATGATAAATAATGAAAAAAAAAATATAATTTTTTTAATTTTATCATATATCAAACAAATCTAGCATTCATCAATAGGTTTTGGATGGGCTTCATCTTTGAGTTTGCGTGAAAGACGCATAGCTTCAGAAGTATTTTTATAAATATATCCTAAAAGGACTCTGCATTGATCTTCGTATGTTGGATCATCTCTACGCAGCTGGAGCTCTAAAAATTCATCGAATCTTTCAATTAAAATTTGCAATGCAGCAAGTGAGGCGCCTGTTGGATTTCTTGCTGCCAATCGTTTGACAGTTTTGAGTATATTTAATAAAGCTGGTCGTAAAGGCGATGGAGCCAAATCAATTCTTGATTCATCAAAATCAAGTCCAATATGCTGCTTTTTTTGTATGAATTGGTCGAATTTCTCTGCTAAATCTCTAGATTTCTTGCTTGAATTGCTAGTAGTTGACTTGCTAAATTTTGATGCCGAATCTGGAAAACCTTCAGACCTGTTCATATCAGAATTGGGTATATCATCGTCATCATCATCTTCGTGTTTAGTTATACTTTTGTGTTTATCAGCATCTTCTTTGATATCTGATGTTTCTGGTGAAATTTCGACAGGAGAGAAACTGTTGCCGCCTAGTAAGCTCACAACTGAGCTGTCGTGGTTTTCATCGCCTTCAGGTAATTTTTCTGGCGTTTTTTGGTTGCTCATAATAATTTTGACAAGTAAAACTCTATTTTTGACATGTAAAGTCCGAATTTTTAAAAGTGTCAATATTTTAGATGCAATTTTCAGCAGAAACATTAGCAGCTTTAAGTGTTGTTGTCCTTATAATAGCATTAGTCATTAAAAGACTCATGCGTCCTAAGGTTGATATAAAGGTTTCTAAAATTACACCAGTTTTTATGGTATATCGACAAGTAAGATGCACATTGCCAGATACACTGGATAAAATATGCGAATTAGAGGAGCTCTTATCAAAAGTAAATGATGGAAAAGACTACAAATTCGAGCCAACAATCAGAATGTTTTACGAAAAGAATTTTTCAAATGAAATGCCAACGAAAATGGTTATTGGAAAGGTTATTAGAGGTGATGACATTAAAAGACTCAAAATTCCAGTTGATAAAAACAATTCCATCAAAGCTGGTGGACTTGATTTCGGTCCTGTTGTAGAACTTAAATATCCAGTTAAAACACTAAAGGATTTATCTGTTACAAGTGGTAAATACGCAGATACAATTGATAGATGGTTCAAAACAGAGCATAAGAAACGCTATGGTCCATTAGTTGAATTAAACTACAATAATAATATCACATTCTTTGGATTACTTACTCCAGGCAAAGGAATTTTGCAATAATTTCTGAACATCTTAATATCTCTGCATTCTACTATAACAAAATGCTTGTTATTCATATATAATGATTATGTTTTGTTGTTACTTAGTGATATATTAAAATTTTCATAAAACTCACTAAATGATTCATCTGATGTTTGTTCAAATGAATGATAATTTATGATATTATTTAAAAGGTTTAAATGTGTGTGGCAGTTATGAATACACATAAAAATATCCATCACATATCAGAATACAACTCGGATGAATATTCATGAAAATATATCCATGATGTTGAATTATCATACATTCATTGCAGTGCAGATATATACTAGATTAAATATAGTATCAAATCATATTAGTTGCATTAAAATATCTTATACATATCATGAGATATGTTCAAATTAATGTGCTCAGAAATATTCATCAATTTTTGTCATGTAAATATATTTTTGTCATATTTAATTAATTTTTGTCATGTAATATTATTTTTTGTTTGTAAAGATGAATTTTGTCGTGTAAATAAAAATTTGCCAAATGTTTCCTTTCCTTTTTCTTGCGCAAACTTCGAATAGATTAGATTTGCCAATCCTTCGCAGAATTGCGGAAGATTATGATTGGCCCCCACTAAATATATATGTGTATCCAGCAAGCAAATTTCCGTCAAGATTTTTATCAAGATCAGCGAATACTCGCTATTTTTTAGAAAACGAACTACAAAATCTCGTCAAAAACTCTAGTCTCAACTATGATAATCCAAAAGAGGCTGATCTCTTCTTAGTTCCCATTTCTTTATCAGAATTAACATCAGAGGAATTTAATGGTTTAGTTTCATATCTGAAATCTGTTGGTCCGTATTACGATGAATACAACGGCGCTAATCACATCTTTTTGCAAGGAAAATATCCAAATAACGAAACTTGCATCACAAAATCTCTATTTTTAGAGCATCCAGGTCATATGTTAACAGAGGGATTCGTTGTTGAGGGAGAAAGCGTGAAAACATGGGTTTTTGCGAAAAACTTGGTTCTTCCTCTTAAACCAATATCAAATTTCGTAGAAGATACAAAAAACAAAATAGACAAAGTTGCTGTTGATGTATCTACAGATAAATGTTTACCTGAAAATGTTAAAATCAGAAAACAACTGAAAGATGCTTTAAAAGATAATACAGAATTTGATTTATACGAAACTAAAGAAGAAGCGTTGAAAGGAATGGAAACGCATACATTTTCAATTGTTTCTGCGTGTGAATCTCCAATGGCTCAACAGTTTTACGACGCTTTAAATTCATTATCGATTCCTATTGTGTTTAACAATGTAATGAGATTCCCATTCGAAAGTGAGCTTATTGACTATACGAAATTTGTTGTCCATATTAATGAAAATTCACCTGAAAAAGCAATAATTGTTCCATCTAAGCTAAGACTTCATTTTGACGAAATTTACCCAGCAATGAAGGAAGCCAGAAAGATGCTGTCGATGACTTCAAACGATGGCGAATACGTCTGGGCTTTCGCTTGGTCACTTTACATGAAACTGCTTTCATGGCTTCCAACAAGAAGAACAAAGATTATTGACGATATATTTAGAGAGCCTAACGTGTTCGGAGCTGCCTAATTTTTTATTATTTTTTTGTTATATAAATTGTATTTTTTGTGTTTTATGTGTTAATCAACAAATATTTAATTTATATATACTAGAAAACATTAAATAAAGAAAACTCCAATAAGAAAATAGGTTATTCTTATATAATTATCGGGAAAAAATAATATTTTCATAAACAAATGACATTTGTTTAAAATTATACATCTTTTCCATATTTCTATCATATATCAAATTGGTTTATGCGGGTTTCATGATCAAATATTGCAAAATAAAAAATTTTGATTTATAATTTGAGTTTGAGTATTTCATGATTAAAAAGTTACCTATTTAGATATAGAAAATAATTTTTATTGACAAATCTGAAATAAATAATAAATAAAAATAAAAATTAAACAACCTTGAATTCGAGTGTAGATAAAGCGGCCAAGTCATCCCGTGCCTTTGCATCTGTCAGAGATTTGAACATCTCTCTTCTCTTAGAACAGACTTCATAAACTTCGAATTTTCCGATATATTTCACGCATGAGTCTATATTTGCTGCGAGCATGAACCTCAAAGTCTTCATCGAGACAATGAACTCGAATCCCTTGGAGAAAGGCGAAACTCCTTCGCGCGAAGGTGATTTTTCGCCAACTCTGTAGAATCCGCTTCCTATTGGCGCTATAGTTACCAGTTGCTTCCTCTGAGACGGGACAACGAAATCGTAGCCGCTTTCATTGAAAACAAGTCTGACTGAGAAGTCATTTTCTGAATCTACGAATTTAGCGTAGCCAGCTGATATTGGCATTGTTACTATATATTTGCCATCAATCTTCATCGTTTCACCGAGGTTTGACATAAATTGTGCCATTTTTTCGGAATTCCTTATTGGTCCGTTTGGCAATTCTTTGTCGTTTAATGTTATGTGGGAAATCTGGACAGGAACCTTTGGAATGCTGTCCAATTTATCAAATGCTTTGATAATCTTTGTTACATCGTGGCGTTCGCGCTGAGCAATGACTTTGAGCTTGTTGGTTGTGTCGAGGATGCCGAGAGTGAGCAAGAAATCGACAACGCGCGGCCTAAGATATGGATTTTCTTTTCCAAATTTCTCCATGAAGCCGTAATCGTTGATAGAAAGCCATTTCGTGAAGATTGAAACGAATTTGTCGTTAAGAGCTTTGTCGGATTCCGAATATCCTGAAATTTCGACCTTCGGGATTCCGAGTGAAGAATCTGATGTTTCTGCTGATTCGTATGGTTCTGTCTGTGATGGTTCTGGCGTTTTGAGGTTCATCGGCTTAAGTTGAGTAGATAAAATTGCTTCTTGATCAGCTTTGAAGTTATCTTGAATGAGCCACGCGATTCTTCCGAATGGGCCACGAACGAGGACAATAATTGGAGGTGTGCCGTTTGGCATTTCTAAGAATGTAATGAGAAGAGAATTTGAAATCGTGAAATAATATCTTCTGCAGCCCACCATCTTGTATTTCTCTATGATGTCTGCTTCTGTGCCGCAGATTTCGCCCTGGACTCTCGTGAAAATTTCGTATGATGGAAAATGAATGTTAATTCTAGCGTAAACTGTTGTCAAAAGGCTCTTAATGAGGCGTTTGTTCTTGACAGGAACCTTTTTATCGTTGTCAAGACACTTTTGAACAAAGGATGCAAATTCGAAACATGCATTAACGTTTTCTCTGACGTTAAGGACATCATTGCTGTATTCTATGACTGAGATGATGAATTGGAGAGTAGAAGCGATGCATAAATCTGAATCTTTGAGCTTGCGAATATCAGATGTTGTGACAGCTGTCGTAATTTGAGGAATTAAGCGGAGCTGGTTGACCATATAGATGTATTCTGGTTTGTAGCGGATAACCGTGCCAACGAGAGTAATCAAGCTGCAGTAATAAGGAACTGAATCTTCTGTAGTGTTTTTACGAACGTTTTGCGGGGCGAAAATATCAGCAATCTTGGCGAGAATGTTGATAGACTCGAACTGTGTCGCGTAAGTCAACAAAGCGATTTTATTTGAATCATGAGGAGTTTCTAAGAAAAGCTTTTGAAATGCGTTCGAAATTAACGTGAAATCGTTGTTAGCTCTCGAGTAGATCTCTGATGCCGAAATAAACATCGATGTTGCCGCATGGAACAAATCAGCAGTATCGTATCTTCCCGATTTCTTGTAGTCTATCTTAGGGATGAACATGAGAACACCCTCGGACATGAATGGAAAGAAGTCACTCCACGATGAAAAAACTTGAGATCCGTGATAAAGATAAGAAGCAATGAGCTGTGGTCTTCCTAGCTTGGCGAATGCGTAGGCAAGCTGGAGCAATTTGCATCTTGACTCGTCATTTGGCTGGAATTGAAGGTTTGCGGCAGCTAATAAAATTGATCCGAGCATTGTCGACAATCCATCATCGTATTCGGATGGAAGCTTAAGGTCTACGTGCGTGATAGCTGGACCGAACATCTGAAGGAATGATTTTGAAGGATAACGCGGAATATAAAATGTTGACGTCTTCCGAGCGAAACTAGAGTAATCGTGAAGGATCCTTAAGATGATAAGCTGGAAGTTATACATGTTGTATGGTGATTTAAGCGTGTTATCGAAATTGATGCAATATAAGACGTTATGATACAGGAAATTAAGCGTTTTTGAGTCGATTTCCTTGCCATTTGAATAAGCGCCACCTTCAATTTTCTCGTCATTTTGGAATTTGAGAACTCTTGAAAAAACGACATTTGTAAGTTTGCGGAGGTAACTACCCCAGACGTGAATAAAGTCGCTGTTGACTGACCAGTTTCTGCAATATTCAGTAAACAAGGACCAAATTTCTGATTTGGTTGTTCCAGCGATTACACAAATGTGGAAGAAAACATTTATTGCTTTTTGACGGAGATTTGCTTGCAATTCATCACGCATGACGCCATTGTAGTCGTATGCTACGATGGAATTCGTTATTCCGAGAATACATTTAAATAAAACTCCCCAGTTTTCATCATCCAAAACTGAGCCTGATGTTGTAGCGAATTCATCGTATATTTGAAGAATCTCCAGCAAAATTGGATAGAATTTCGTTTCAAAGGTTTCTTTTGACTTGGCTGCTCTAAATTCGAAAGGCTGAGTCATATGTTTGAACATTCTTTTGATAAACTTGTTCTGTCTTTTAGCGTTTCCGAACATAGCGAGATTCTTTAGCCAACTTTCATAAATTTTCGTTGCAGTGTAAATATGTGCGTATTCTTGAATTTCGAAGCCGAAAGCAATGGCAGTGAATTCCATGATAAATTTAACGCGCTTCTTCTTGGTTAAGTCGAGTTTTTCCATCCTTGAGTTGAAATCAGCCAAAAATATTTTCGCAGCAGCTTCAGCAACGTCAAGAGGCACCGTAGACAGAGAGTAGCAGTCCGCATCCTCCGTCAACAGCCCTTTTTCCTTCAAAAACTTCAGCATAAGTAAAGGAGGGTCCATGTTTTTTTACTGGTTTTTGTTTTTGTAGAAACCAAAAAAAAAAAAAATAAAATATTTTTTACATGGATTTATTCATTTATATATGTTATCAAAATATGTAAAGATGCAAAAAAAAATTGAAAAAAATTGAAAAAAAAAATACATCATAAATCATTATTATTTATATATTGCAATGAATATTTTTAGTTTTTTATTTTCAAAAATTCACCAATGACTTGATATGAATTTTATTCACTATCTGATAATAACACAGACTTCTCATATCATCAATAGTGTGTGTTAGTTGTATATCTATCTATATTTGGGAGTGGGAAGTTAGATAATCTGATACATATTCAAATTATTCTTAATATGATCGAACACGGCCAAAGTCCGAAATAATATGACCATAGAATTGCATCTGGCTAATAAAGATATTTGTCAACTTACAAACGTACATATGACTAAAATATTTTTTTTGGCCAATTTATCGATTTCAAATGACTGTTTCGATGATGCCATTTTATTACAATTTTGATAACAAATATAATGTCAACTAAAAAAACGATCAAATCATCGTGAATTTTTAAAAAAATACATATCAATAGGTAAAAATTGTATATTAATATGTTTTTTACACTTACTGACCATTGTGTCTGTGTTTACAGGTCGAGAAACAGCGAAAAAATCGATTTTTCGTCAAATGAACGTTGCTGATTCAAAAAATTATATATGAAATAATTTATAATTTTTTACTAATTTTAATTTTTTTGATTGAAATGCTTTAAAATCCAATGATTTAAATCATTATTCATCGATAGTTTTGGGAATATATGATAAATTTCATATCAATTCTCAGCAATATGCAAGAGAATTGAAATTATGAAATTTTATTTTGGTAATTTTCATGATTATCTAAGATTTATCTTTATATTTTGTGGCAAAAATAGTTGATATGATATGGTAGATGAGTCAAAATTCATTTTTTTATGGAAGATGAATATAAAGATAATTTTGCTCCACAATCAGAGATTGTAAAACAAGAAAATATCGTATTAGTCAATGAAGATGAAGAAATGAGAAAGAAAATCTTGCTTCACGAAATGTTTACTGTTCAAATTCAAACAATTGCTAATCAAGATTACAATGCATTCGAAAAAACTACAAAAGACATCTCAAAATTCGATATTACTGGTATTACTGGAATCTCTGATGTTTTCGAAAGCTCTTCTATTATCAATCATATATTTGAACTGTATTCATCTACAGAGGACTTCAATTTGATATATTTATGCAATATTACTCTCATATTCATACTAAAATGTCATCCAGCGACTGTTTTTGATTTTCCGAAAACCCAATTAGTTGAAAAAATGGGTCAAACACTGCAACAACCATATAATCCAGCCTCACTGTCTACAATTCAGCTTCTAAATATAATGATTGACGCTGATAAAAATGATTCAAACTTTTATTTTAGCGCAATTCCACCAGAAGTCATTCAAAACTTCAGTACACTATTTAATATACGAAATAGAAAGAATTTTTACAGCTTGCCACATGATTTATCGATTGAAATTTCCAAATTTTTATCAAATATATGCGAAAGCAACCTCACTCCTGAGCAATCTAATATTATCATTGAATTACTCGGATTTGTCATCGAAGGCGAATATGGAGGCACTGATATTGCAATAAGAGCTGCATGCAAATTAATAACAAAGAATTTATTCACATTATATGAGTTTTTCCAGCATGATTTTCATAATTATATAGCCAAAGTTATTAGAGTAGCCACGTATGAAGAAATGATGGCTGTTTGCGAGTTATTGAAATGTTTGATGGATGATGGATGGAAATGCAAGGATTTTCCTGTTGAAGATATACTGGATGCCTTTGATAGAATCGAAAGCACAACGTGTAGAGATGAAATATTCCAAGTTTTCAATCAAATGATTCATGTCTGCGAATACGAAACATTTCATAAACTTTTGGAGACAGGAATACTTCTAGTTATAGCAAAGCAGATCAAATACATCGAAAACGAAAACATTTGCACAAAAGAAAAATATCAAGTTAAAAAAGATTTTGCTTCGATTTTCCCTGCTACGATGCTATTGATAGAGTTCTACAAGAAGATGACAAATGATGACATTTTCCATTTCACGAATCAAACAGTTGCAATTGCACTTGTTGAAATTATCAAAAGTTTCGATGATTATGATGCGCAAATTGACATTCTAAGGGTAATTCTGAGATGTTTAGAGGCATTTCAAGTATATGGACAAGTTTATGAGCTCCTTCACATATTATATGAACAAGATTTTAGTGAAGCAATGATTGCCTTGGTTCAGGATGAAGATGATGAAGAAATCATTGAGTTAAATAACAGAATATTGGATTATATCCCTGAATGAAACTCAATTTTATATATATTATTGTTTTTTTAAAATAAATTTCAAATTTTAAATTAATTTCAAGGTTTCATCAACAAATTATAAAATCAGAGACAAAAATTAAAGTATCTATCACCTTGTTTTTAAATGATAATCAAGTAATAAATATTGAAATTAAATCAAGAAAATTGAAAAATTTAAGTGATGTGGAAATGATTGTTAGATCTTGTGGATTTCGTTATAAAGAAGAAGGATTGAATTTCTTTGAAATATAAGATTTTTAGATATAAAATGTCAATAAACAAACGTAAATATTTTCATGGTTAACATATTGATAGTAAGTAAATTTCGCATTACTGTGTTAAATCACGAATTCTGTGTAAAACAACTTCAAGAGAATCGATTGAAAGTTCAGGAAGTAGTGATAAAACTGCTGTGAGAACTGGTGCATCATTTTTTCTAGGCTTATGTGCGATTTTTCGTCCAGATGATGATTTATATTCTTGTCTGAGTGGAACAGGTGGAAGAGATTCGATTTCTGGTTTAGAATAATGCTGGACAGGAACTTTGTCAGCAGCTGTAACGTCAGCTTCATCCAATTTAGTTAATTGAGGTAACATCTGAATAACTCTTGATCTGTAGTTTGGTTCTTTGGCTATAGGGTTTTCACTTAACCACAGTGTGCGAAGATTCTTCAAATTGACCAGATATCCAATTTCTTCGAAATCACTGATTAAGTTGTTTCTTAAAAACAGCTCTCTTAGTTTTGGACATGCTGCAAATGGCTTAAGTGTTTGTATTTTATTAACCGAAAGAGCAATATTCTCGAGTGCGGGCATTTTTTCAATAATACTAACATCTGTTAAGTTTTTACCCCACATATTCAAGTTTTTGACTTCATGAATGCTAGGCACATTTGCCTGCTTCTTTATAATTTCTTCAGTGAGGATTTTTGTCGTCAAAGGAGCTCTCTTCATTTTTGTCAAAAAAACGTTTTGATTTTTTGTCAAATAAACAATTTTTGTCATGTAAAATCCATTATTTGTCATATGAATATAACTTTATCGAAATTACTGGTTAAAAATGTTTTAGACTCTCCATTTATTAGCTTAAATCAGAGGAAACTAGCTTACTATTTAAATATCCAATCAAGTTCTTTTAGTTTCTTTGCAAAATCAGCATTTTTAATCAATAACAGACAATATTCAACACATTTCGATAAAACATCCTTTAAAAACTTTATAAGTACACCTGTTAAAATCAATACACAATCTTTTTCTGACCAAATCTTCTCTTCTAAAATTTCTCCAAAATGTGATTATAACATTGCTATAAATACATGCAGTTTTATTAATTGTACATCACATGATGATGCTGGTGCTCTAGATATTATATGCGATTCACCTATTTTAATTATATCAAAATCAATTTTCACGAATTGTCATTCAACAGGAGCCAATTACGGTTGTCTTCATGCTAACAGTACAAAATCTTCAGCTATTTACAATACATGCTTTACTAGATGCAGTGCAAAGAAACAATATCAAATATTTTTCATTAATGTTAAATCAAAGGCTGCATTTAATGTGTCTGGAATGCATGAATCCGGATACATAGCGCAAAATGAACTACATACGAATAGCTCATATATTAAAATCTGTGATTTAGTCTCAGGAACGCAAAGAATAAGTTTAATCAATAGTACGCATAATTATGTTGGAAAATTAGCTTCAGGGCTTGCAATTAGCAATCCATTTGAAGTTGATCTTAAATTTTGCAATTTTGGATTCCTAGCAGATGGTTTTGCTCTTGAGCGGAAAGGAAAGGCAGAGTTATCAGAAAAATATAATAAAATAAATGTATTTCATTCGCTAAATCCTGGAATCGGAACGTTATATCTCGATATATTTGGTTCTATTAGTGATTCAGTATTTTACAATATAACATACAACCCATTCATACATGGAAACAAATCATGCATTGCAATAATCGAAAAGTGCGTTTTTGACCAGCCTTTAATCAATATTAAAATTATTGATAATAATGGAATAAATAACAGAATCGTTCAGTTCAAAGAGTGCACTTTTGCGGCAGATGACATAACAGCGCAGCCATTTTCTCAACCAGATAATCTATATTGTTATTCATTTAATCCGGTAATAGATATATCGATTGTAGAGCGTGCTAGAATATGGATAAATAATAACCCACACATCATTGGTTTCGGTGTTTGCTTAGTTTTGAGTATTATTGCTGGAATTGCTTACTGGAAGTCCAAGAATTATTTAGCAGTCAAGGTTCCAATAGCATTCGCTATTCCTAATGTAGACAAGCATGTTTAATTTACTTAGTATTGGATGATTGTCATTTTTATTATTACACCGAATTTTACTGCGTGATTCTTCTCCTGTAGTCCAAACGGAAGCAAGCTCTCAGTTCCGAAATCAAATTATACGACTGTGATGAAAAATGACAATATTTTTGCAATGAAAATGCCATGTTCCACGTTTATTGATGTATATGCACGCTACACTATATGATCCTTAAATCAATTTTGTTGTTGTTTTTTTTATAAAATTAAATAATATATAAGGTATTAATGTCTACAATAATTTTGACTTTTATGTTTTTCAATTCAAATATAAAAAAATTCCAAAAAAAAAAAAAATAACGATAATTTTTCTCAAAAATTGATTACATTTTTTTATTTTCTGAATACGATAAAGAAAAACCGAAGTTGACAAACATGCTTATACACTTATTCATGCATTTTTCTTTTTATTTCTCATCAAAAATATTAATAGTAAGATATAGTATATAGAAATGATATAGATTCCAAAAATCACAAAATTAGGCATTATTTTTTTGGATTACTTTACAAATGTACGTTTGCTTTTTCAGAGCTTTTTCAAATGAAAAGTGCAATCAAATATATTATCTATTTCGTTATTACAAAAATGAATAAAAATAATTCATAGAATTACATACGATAAAACGGTTTGACCACTGTTGATTGTCACTTTTCTCATTTGTCGGTAAATCTGTCAGCCAATAACTTTTTTATTATATAATGAATTTTACAATGAGCCAGATGCTTCGTTTGCAATTTCAAACCCCTAGGAAGACGCATCCGAAGGTTAAGTTCACTGTCGAGGATGATGCTAAACTCAAATCGATCGTAGAAGAATATGGAGAAAGCGATTGGAATCTTATTTCACAGAAAATGGAGTCAAGGAACCCACGCCAATGCCGCGAAAGATGGGAGAACTATCTTTCTCCACGAGTAAATCACACGCCTTTCACACAGGACGAAGATTTGAAGTTATTGCAATCATACGAGGAAATGGGTCCGAAATGGGTTGCAATTTCAAAGCGCTTCAACAATAGAACTGACATTAGCGTCAAGAGCCGCTGGATGGTTCTTAAACGCCGCAATATTACGAAAGAATCCATTAAGAATCAGCGCCAGATGACAGCAGAAGAAATCAAAAACGATTATCAGGAAAGGAGCGCCAATGTAGACAAGATTATACAGAGACTTTCTGACATTGCTGAGTTTTCTGATAATGAATGGATGACATTCGACTTCAACGCGGTTTGCTACTAATTTTCTATGCATATTGTTTATAATAATAAAGGACTTGACAATATATACGATGCAAGTTCCTCAAAATTTGATTTTTTCTTATATTTTCATTGTAAGATTCATCAAATTTCATAAATTCTATCTTTTCACTCGTAAATTTCTTTTCTTTTTCGATACCTAACATAATATACAGAAATTTAATAAAAAACAAAATACAATTTAATAATAACAAAAAAAATCAAACATTACACGTTTCGCAAATCACCATTGACTTCTCTATCTTACCAACCTTTCCACTTGTATTTCTAGCGGTCATAATACCGTCATCTTCCGATTCAATGATTAAAAATTCTCCAGGAAACACGCCAAGCCAATCATCAACATATGCAGAGCTCTTTAACGATAGAGCTGTTTTAACTTTCTTGATTTGAATACAACAGGTTGGAATATAACCTTCTGGAAAGATTTTGTTTGTAGAAGCAAGCGTCCATATGTCATTAGGTGGCTCATAGAGATAAATTTCTTGCCCTTTTTCACATGAAATTTCATTTTCAGCACAACCAAAGAAATCTTCTATAGCTTCAGCAACAAGAATCGGTGCTTCATATAAATTTCCTTTTGCGAAGCATGGATCTGTATAAAGATCAATTTCAGGAGAATGAAAATTATATTTTTCGTAGGTATCATTTCCGATGTAAGTTCTTGTCATTTGGTGCTTTAGGATGTAATTCTTGAGATCTGTAATTGCGATTTGCGTCGAATCATCAGCTGGGTGTTTTTTGCAAATATTTAAGTAAACGCTTCTGAAAAATTCACTTGCCGTCGATTGGAATTCTGCATGTTGTTCAATCCAGTTCAATATTGTTTGACTGCGCTCCAAACTCAGTTTTTTCATGTGATCATATGCTTTTGAAAGTAAAGTCATGTAATGTGTATATGCAACATTCATTTTCATGGATAGATACTTCTGATTCTGCACAATTTCTATCACTTGAAGTGAAAAAGCATGTGTTTTAATCACATCTTTTTTGTTCGCTTTCATTTCTTTAATTAATGCGTTAAGTTGTGTTTCATTGCTTTGTATTTTCGTCCATAGGTCTTTCCACTGTTGAAAAGCCTCTTTTGTCGTAAATGATATGTTATTCATTGTTGTAATCGATGTAATCATTGCGCCTTTGACTTTCGGAAGACAAACATTTTCAATCATTTGTACATAAACTAGTGTTTGTCCGCAGATTTCACCGACCATCTTCTTAATTTGATGTATTTGCGTTTCTGTGTATCCCGGGAAACCAGGAGCTAAGTCAAATCTGCTATTTATTGCTTGATTAAACTTTTCCAGTTTGTTCGGCATGATTAAAGAGCTTTCCAAAGCAAATTTTTTTAAATGTGGAATAAGTTTTGTAATAAAAGTCGGTATATCTTTGAAATTCTCCAATATCATCATTTCCGTGTTGAAATTGCGCTCGAATTTCTCTCTTTCGAGGTACATCTGCCTCTCCTGCTCGAGGAATGAGTTCATGATTTTATCTATCTGTCACAATACTCTCAAAATTATCAACCACACAATTCTGGCACGTAAACTAAAATTTTATTATCAAATTTATGTAAACGACCAAATGTAATTAAGTTTTTTGTCAGATTTTAACATTTTTTGACAAGTAAACTATTTTATTATCGGTTTTTTACGATAACAACGATACGTAAACTAAAATGTTGTCAGATTTCAGATAGTTCTACTACTTCAAAAATACTCATCAAAACACTCACATCTATCATTTTTACGGCAAATTATCAACAAAAATACTCAAAATTAGCAATAAAATCTTGAAAATTGTTCTCTTTTTAAGCTTCATGAAATTGCTTTTTGTTATTATCTATTATATAAGCAAACGGAGATTTATTTCGTTAAATTTTCTTATTTTCTCTATATGACATTCAATTCAATAATATTGTGCTCAGACAATTTGTATATTATTTTTAATATATGTATATACTAAAATAATTAATTTATATTAGAATTGATATTAACTTGCAAATTCTCATTTTCAAAATATATTTTTCGAGAAGTTCTTGAATAATAGAAGTAATATAATGGTTTGATGAAGAAGGATGATAAGACTGTTTATTCTAAGTAAAATAAACCAAATTATTTGAAATATTTACGAACGTCATTTTTAGCAGCGTTGCAAAGATTTGATAGTTCATTTGCTGTGAATGGTCTTGAATGATATGTTGTCCATCTCTTTGTGAAAATGAACCATGATCTCCTGTAATGGTTAATATAGCATTGTCCCTGAACGTTCTTCATTGATTGTCCACCACTTACCTTGATTACGTATTGAGTTGGAGTAGTTGGATCTCTTGTTACAACAATCTTTAATCCTTTAAGTTTGTAAAGACGTTCTCCATTTGCTTCATTGATTCCTTTCATATCAGCATTGAATATTAATTTTGAAGTTTTACCATTCTTAGAAATAAATTTTGCAGATTTTAATGAATTTGAAATTTCTTTATATGGAAATCCAGTTTTTCCCGAGATATAAGAAGCTGCTACTGAAAGATCTGTAGTTGTATATGTGAAATCATGTGATGTTACTCTTGTTGATGTTGTTTTCATTGGAAGTGGAATTGCAGCTGAATCAGAAGAAGCTGAAAACCAACCATTGGCTTCTGGCTCTGGTTCTCTATTTTCTTCAATCGATGAAGATAAAAAGGCTAAGAAAAGAAACATTTTAAGTTTTAAGTTTAAAACCGTTTTTGCTTGTCAGAATCCAAAAAGTGACGCGTCAAATCGTCAAATTCCTTTAATATCATTATATTATTCTATTTAGAGTATAATCATCGCAACGCATTTTTAACTTTACAACTATTCAATTTTATAACCTCAAATTTTAATATCGTGATATATAATAAGGATAAAGCAATATATAAATTTCAAAAAAAATATCAAGTTTATCCATCTCTTCTACAGTAGTTATTGACGTTCGCTAACAGGACACTTTGATAAATGCTATGAGGGACTATGTATTACATTTGCATTATCACGGAACGTCTACATCAAACTTATTTAATATTCAGCGAATATTATTGGACAGTTGATGCTGTTCATTCATATAAACTAACTACACATTTATTATATAACATATTCATATGCTTTTTAGTACCAAATTACGAATATTTTTCAAACAATAAAATATTTTATTGTTCTTTTCTTGGTCATAGCATTATATATAATCATTACTAGGATTCACTATTTTCATTTAAACGCTTATAGATTATTTTGTTTAATACAAATTCATGAAAATAATATTAATTTAATCTCATATCTTATTTTTGTATCTGTTTGTTTGAGTAAGTCAAGTATTCTTAGATATATGTCCAATAATACTTACATCTTCTTCATCATTATCAAAATCAGATCCAAACTGAGAATCATCACCATCAATTCCTCCAATAAGCTCAATCTTATTCAGAGCGATGCATGGTGGATCTCCTGGACAAGCTTCATCTTGAATAAGTCTAATATATTTTGCTTGATATGGTTTGCTGAAATGGAATGTTTTCTCTTTACACTCTCTTAAATCATAGTCCTTTTCAACTTTATGGATTGTCGTCCATGTTGAATTATCTTCTGAAATCTGGAAAGACCAGCTAAACAAGCAACACATGCAAGAATAGCTTACTGTTTCATAGCAGCAGCATCTTGATGCATCACAGCATCCGGCTTTAAGATAATATCCTTGAAGATTCATCTTTTTGTTTTTAACTGATAAAATCATGAACGGATGCTCATCATATGTATCAGGACAGTTAGAGCACCAATCATATGACTTATCAGTTTGATCGAAAGCATATTCAGGTTTTGTTTTTTTAATACTTCCATTTATAAGCTGAGAACTAGACCCACTGACAGAGTATTCGATCCAGTTGTTAGCATAAGCCTTCTTAAGAATTGCATTCGCATCAGTTATCAATGTTTCCGAAATCAAAAAATTCAGCATTTTACAAATTTGCCATATTTTTGTTTTGTAAACATACCATATTTTATTATTTTTGTCATGTAAACATATCAATTTTATTTATTCTTGCTATGTAAATATGTCACATTTCATCATTTTTGTCATGTAAAACTATCAATTCTCTTCATTTTTGTTATGTAAACTAGTCACATTTTAATATGTAAATTCGTCACGTTTTATTAAATTTGTCACTTTTAATATGCAAATATCATTTTTATAATTAATGGATGCTTTTGTTGTTGATGAGTTGAAAGAAATTGCTTTATTCGAGACTATGCTAAATGATATCACCTTAGATGACTATATGAACATTATTACTTTTATCAATAACAAAAAGTCGGAAGGAAAAGGCATAATCAAACAATATCTTTCAATTATCAATTTTTATTGCAAAATAAGATACTATCAAACTCCTATCTACACATTAGCATTAAAATCACTTCAAGAAGATAAATTATTACACGATTTAATTCCAGATTATATTATGGGAAAGCCAATAATCTTATTGTATAAGCAAGGATTATACACATTACAAGAAATACAAAACAAAAACGAAATTACTGATAAATGTCTCGAATTATTAGCAAAAATTCAATCAGAAAATGAAATAAATTATTTTTTAGAAAACGGCTATGAAAAAGGCTCCTTACAAGATATAATAATCAGAGATGACATAGATGAATTTATGAAAGATTCTTTCTCTAGCTATATTGAAACTAATCCCATGGGAGTATATATATCAAGAAAAACAGAAATTACAGCATTTGCTTATTTATACAATTCGACAAAAATCATTGACTACATTCTTGACAATGATAAAAACAGAATTCAAACTACTGATGTGCAAGCGGTGAATTCACTTATTTATACTGATAACTTTGAAGGTCTCAAGAACTATCTTGAAGAGTTTCAAACCGATAAAGATCTAAATCTAAAATTTGCAGCAACTGCTTATAGAAGGTTTTCGATATTGAAATGGATGATAGAAACCAAAAAAGGCATCCAAGAGCAATTTAACGATGCTATAGAATGTGTCAATCCGTGGAGAATCTCATATTTCACTCAGTATCCTGGCTGCGGCTATCATGTTTCTGCCGAATCATTGATGAGAGCTGTTCAAAGAAATAGCATCGAAATTGTAAAATATTTATTTAAGATTGGATGCTCTAATTATTCTAGAATGAAACTATATGAAAGCGCAGAAGATATCAATAACATAATATTGGCAGCAATCTATCAGAAAAATATTGACATGATGAATGTTTTAATGGAGAACGGTTTTGTTTTTACTAACTATATTCATTCTATCGCAGAAACAGGAGAGATGGAAATAATAAAGCAATTTATCCCAGAGCCAATGAAATACAAGGACTATCAGAAAGACTTTTTGACTTTGCTGTTTTACGCAATCAAATCATTAAATCTCGAAGCAGTAAAATATTTTGTCGAAAACGGTTATGACATAAATCAGTTTGCTTACGAAAAGAACTGTTTAATTTCTGCTCTTTCTTACTCCGTTAAATGCGAAAGCTTAGAAATTGTACAGTACTTAGTCTCAAAAGGCGCAATAATTGACCATCCAAATAATAACGGCGTGCATCCTTTAGTTGTTTCTATTTTAATATCTCAAAAAGAAATATTTGATTTTTTACTGGAAAACAAAATTGATGCCAATTATTGCCACAACGCGATGACAGAAATCAGAGATAAAGCAAAGAAAGATTTAGTGATACCTCCGGAATACTTTGATCCTATAAGTGCAGCAGTACAAAATAAAGATAAATATTATTTAGAAAAACTTCTTGAGTATGGATTTACAATTAAAACACTCCCAGTCTACAAAGATTTCATTGAGAGCATTGCAATAAACACGAAAAACAAAGATGTAATAGATTTAGTTCTCGCAAACATTGACGTACAAAGACTCAAAATAACAAATCCATGCTTATACTTTTATT
Source organism: Trichomonas gallinae (assembly GCA_008369845.1). Taxonomy (NCBI): domain Eukaryota; phylum Parabasalia; order Trichomonadida; family Trichomonadidae; genus Trichomonas; species Trichomonas gallinae. The sequence goes on from MRSU01008318.1 coordinate 30,302, forward strand.
TAGTATCTCATGATCTTGACGATTATCCTGACACTAGATTTGTAATAAATGGTGTTGACCTCAGCGAAGCAATTACTCAGTTTTTCGAACCTAATGTTGTTTCTCAAGCGAAGATGGCATATTTTGTCAATCTTGTTAAGCTGATTATATTAACAGACACAGTAGTATACATTGGACCTTTTGGTGGACATTTTAATCATGGCCCAGATGATGAACTTCACACTCTTATCACTCCGGAACAGATTCAAGCATTAATTTCATTTTATGATATTATTCCTAAAAAATCAATCACTTCCATCGAACAGTCATTTGATGAAATTAGATTCGATTCAGTTGGTCCAGTTCATACAGATCTTTTACTGGTTTCATCTACCAAATATAGAGATTATATATATTCATTGTTAATGAAATAATTTTGTTATAAAATTTTATTGATTTTCCTGACATTTTACCTTATTTTTAAATTTACAAGTCGGATGTCAAAAATGACATCTCAGTTCAAAATGGGTTAATTTTCCTATTTTTTGGATTTGTGACCGAAAGAGTAGATTATTCCAAACGGAAATGCTTCTTCTTCTGATGCATACGATGCTATATGCTGTTCTTACCATAGCAACAGCCCAGTTTTATCATTGTCTGAATTAAAAATGTCCAATTTAATTGCTATCGATTCTTATTACTATTGCCCAATAAATGTGACTCGTTTAGTATGTATATTTTTACTGTTTTAAAAAAGACTTTATTTATATATTTTAATATTTTTTCATATGTTCTACATGCGGTTCTATCGACTTGAAAACCTTCTGTTTTCCACCAACGCATATCCTTTATGATTGTTAAAAACACTATATCTATTCATAATTTCTAGATTATAATCCAAACAACTAAAGTAGCGTCATTTCTTTTTAATATTGACACATATTTTTGAATTATATGAGAATAGGATGCACAATGAAGATTGCCGAGTGGATTTTCAGGATGATCAAATTAACAAATTATCTAAGGATGGCAAAGGTTTTCGATTGTATTGTTTTTAAGGATATATATGTAATCAATATATCTTTTCCGAATTCCCCATCAGCAGAGTAACGATTTTTTTTTTAATTTTTCTTTGAGTTATCATTATGTTTCTATTTCATACTGTTTTTATCATATTTGCACCATGTATTGCTGCCTATAACATCAAAATTTCAAAAATCAGATTATTCGCAAAAAACTATTACCAAATGACACATACATATAATGCTGCATTTCGATCCGAGTAATTAATAATTGCGTGAAAATATTTCAGAAGCGTTTCCCATGAAAAATCGATAGTTTTTTTTTGAGATTTTGGGTTTAATTTGCCAGGCACAATTACACTACGTTCATCATACTACACCATTATTAGCAATGTTAGGTAGAAAAAAATGGCAAAGTTAAGTTTACATTATCTGGCAAAATTTATAAAAAACGCGAAAATACTGCATAGTAGCATGTATAGATTAATGCATGAACTTTAACAACTTTTTCTTCTCAATTTTACTTATGGTTCATATTACATCAGACAAATTTTGTGCATCTATTTAATACTAAAAATATCCGAATTCAAAAATTATATATCGTTTTATCGATAATATCAAGCATAGCACCACAAGACAGCCACTTATCGTGGACTGAGATTTTTTTAAATTGAGAGTTTGATTGTAAATTGTGAGACCATTCAAATGAAAGAATTCAAAATTTACAATATTTTCAGAGGCCAATACAAATTAAATTATTCATGTTACTGTGGCTTGTTTATCTGTCTTTCAGTGCAGCCCATGTTAAATACGCACAATCAACTGATGACTTTTCTGCTTTCGACTTAATCTACGTCGACAATGATAACAAAGAGCATTCTTTGACAAATGGAAAGGGATATTATATCGCTGTCCGCCCATATAAGGATGGAAAACCAGGCGATATCACTCTTGTTAAACATAACCAAGCAACTACAATTGAAGGAGTATTAACAATTGCCCCAATTTCAGCACAATCTGTTGAAAATGAAGCCAACCAGAAAATTGAAATTGAAGTTACAAACTTAAATAAAGCCAATCAGTTGCAATACGATCTTGGCGTATTTTGTGATATCAACATTGATTCTAATACAAATGCCATTTTGAAAAAAGTCTTAAGTGGCAATGGTGTTAAGTCAAGCGATGCCACACCAATTATCCATCTTCTCAAGGGCACGTATTATCCAAATGTTGACGCAATAAACCTTGGTGCCTTTACTGATAGCAGCAAGAAAGATCCACTTTACTATCCATACTTTGAGAACAACAACAGAGATGCCACAGATGCAAAAGAAGATTCAGTCTTAAGTTTCTCCTGGCAGAAGAGAAAATTGAATGGTTCTGCATCTGAGAAGTTAGGATTTTATGCAATTATCGGTGACCAGACCAATTTACGTCCATTCGTCCATGATCTCACCGTTAAAAAGACAGGCTTACCACTTAAGTCTGAGCTTAAATTTGAAGTTTTTGAGTATGATCCTCAGAATGTTACACTCACAGTCACAATTGACGATTACACATTCACTGGCACATTTGAAAGTGATGGCAAGAACAAGGTTTCACATGTCTTCACAATCCCATTCGAATTTGGTTCTAAAAGTATCTTACATTTCCGCGCTCAAGCTACAGATTCAGATCACTATCTTTCCGATCCTGTTGAAGGCAACCTCCTTTCTGAAGGCGCAGCACCACCAACATTAACAGTGTTTTTAGACCCACCGGAAAGAGTCAGCCTCGGACAAATTTTTGATATTTATGTTGGAGTCGATGATGAATATTTTGTTAGTCTTAAGTGCCAATATGACAATAGTGAGATATACACACTCGTTGAAAGATTTGTTACAAGAGAAACTGGCGTACAATATAAACAAATTTACCTTCAGCTTCCAGAAGGACTTGAAATTGGAAGAACATACACTTTCAAGTTATGGGTTGAAGATGAATATGGCCAGAAATCCAACATATATACAAGACAAATGACAATTAACGTCCCATATTCCCCAACCATTATTTCGGCCTACCTCTCTGACGAAAAGATTGTGAAGGGAACAGGAGACCAAATAGTCATTTATGGTGAAGCTGTTCATCCAACAAAGGGATCCAACCTTGTCATCGGCATCACAAGTGATCTTGATGCCGAATTTAAGAAGTTTGACCCAATCACAGCTACAGGCACAACTCAGACGTTTGCATATTTCTTTAACGTTCCAGACACACTCGCACCAGGACATTATACAATATATATTTACCCGACAGACAATGGCGTACAAGACGATTCAAATTATGTCTTTTTGACGTTTATTGTCTACGATCCAAAATCTAAACCATCTGTTGATGATTATGGAAAGATTGTTGATGTCACCCAGAAAACCCTTAATCGCTGGAGCAAGTCCTTGTTCAACCTTCGCTGGGAGAAAGATTACAAAGAGCACAAGATGACATACAATGATGAAGGTTTCTTCGCAGCATTCAGAGTTTATGATGATGCAAGGCCACAGTCAACGAACCTCATCACATTCAACGAAGGAAAACAAATGATCGAAAAGGATAATTTCACAATTACGTTCTCTACAAAACAAGATGAAGACAGCAATAACAGATTTGTTCAGTTCAAAGTTATCAACAAGAACTTCTTCTCCAAGAAGATCGATCTTGGTGTCTTCGCAGACTCATTCTTCTCAACAGATGACAATGCTTCAGTTACACCAAGACCAGATGGCAGAGGTTTCTCTGTTTATAACAGCCTCGAAGATATCAGCTATACAATCTTCACAAAGGACTATTATCCATTCCCAGATGTCAAGACAACATTCATCGGAAAGGCTACTAGAGAAAGCAATGGTCAAATCCTTGAATCAAATATGCCATTCTTCGCAAATTACAACAATCCTGCTAAGGGAATTAACACAGCATATGCATTCTCATGGAGTGCGGAAATCGAACCAAACGTTGAGACACTTTTCGGTTTCGTAGTTGCTGGACATAACAACACAAGAACACCAGCACGACTCACTGATCTCACATCTACAGTAACACCATCCTATGTTAAACCAGATACAGAAATCACCATCAGCTGGTCCATCAGAGATGCTGATATTGGCGACATTTTAGTTTATGAACTTCGCCTCTACAACCACGAAGGCATCATTGATCGTAAGAATGACGATGTTATAGTTAATTCTGATCAAGCTCAAAGATTCTCCCATACAATGAACATTGGCAAGAATCCATTTATCACATATAAGATCAAATGCCAGGATAAAGACGGTGATGTCTTTTTCCCATCGAACGTTATTCTAGGTCAAATTTCTGCTACAAAGCAACCGTTTGTACATTTTGACGACCTTAGAAAGAGCTACCATACCAAGGAGAACATTACAGTTACTGGTATAATTGATGATGACAATAGTGTCACACTCATGTATAAGTTCTTCAATGGTACACATTACAGTACTACATTCACTGGCCCAACTATCAAGCATGATGCAAATGCTACCACAACATTCAAGTTTGACATCCAAATTCCATCAGCTATACAACCAAGAAAGGAGAATTGGAAGATTGTCATTTGGGGCGAAGATGAATATTATATCAAATCAGATGAATCTTCATACGAATTCCGCCTTAATCCATACAACCCACCAGAGATTGTCAAGGCAGGCCTTAGCAAGAAGACAGCCCAGGCTGGAGAGAAGCTCATCGCCTTCGCATCAGTTAGCGATAAAGAAGATGCTGAACTTAGCATCTATGTCAGAATTGGAGATCAGCCATATAAAGAAATGCCACAACGCAAGTATATGAACAATGTTCAGCCAGGAAAGTCGACACCAGTTGGCTTCTACTGGTCTGTTCCATCAGATCTCGCAGCTGGAAATTATCAGGTATACTTCCAAGTTCGCGATTCTGATGGCTTAACTTCTGCAGAGATTTCTAAATCTCTCACTGTCACGAACTAATCGGAGAAAAATTTAATTCTTAACCATTACTAAATAATTTAAATCTTTTGATATATAGTCGCGGGATAAATAGGCAAACGCGGGAAAAATAGGCAAACGCTATTTTGAAATGATTTTATTTTAGATTATGTAGGATCTATATAATATTCTAATGCTATATACACCAAAATATTTTTTCCCATTCAAAATGGAGCAAACGCGTAAAATCAACACACGTTTAAAAAT
>MRSU01008334.1:0-20996 GCA_008369845.1 Trichomonas gallinae
AAGTTGGAGGACATATCGATGATGAGTGGAGCTGGGACATCTGGGAACTGCTGGAACTCGATGCCCTGGATTGTCTCGTTATCGCAGTAGTAGAAGTAAGCAGCATCAGCTGAGACATCCCACTTCTCGCGTGGTGGAACATCGATTGGGTTGGCTGGTGGAGCGCCAGCGACGGACTTGACTTCGACGTCTGGGAAGGCGAGTCTCTTGCACTCATCGAAGGCCTTCTTGGACCATGTGCCTGTGCAGAGGTAGTCAACACGCTTGGCATCGCCGATGAAGTTGAATGGGATGGCGGAGAACTGGAGGGAAGCACCACCAGCAACGAAGAGGATGTGGAAGTTCTCTGGAACCTGAAGGAGTGTGCGGAGGCGGTCTGTAGCTTCCTTCTGCTCCTCCATCCAGTGCTTGCCACGGTGGGAAACTTCGATGACGGACATGCCAGAGTTACGCCAGTTTGTCATTTCGGCAGCAGCACGCTCGAGGCACTCGAGTGGGACAGCAGCTGGACCGGCGGAGAAGTTGTATGCGCGTTGTGTGGACATACTTATCTAAAAGTGATATGAAACACAAGAACGATGAACAACTCAAAAAAATTGAGAATCAACAAAACGATGATGTAAATCTCTCAAAATTTTGAGTTATATTCTCAAATTACCATGCCATTGGATATAATACAGCCTAAAATATCCAATTTTTCATTTTTAGTGTTTTTCACTTTTTACTTCATATATTACTACACAATCATATACTATATAATAACATCAACTTTTCGAAGCAATCTCTTATTGAGAACGGATTTGAATTTAAAACATCTCGAAAACTTGTTAAAAATACATAGCAATATATGTAAATTCCATATCAACAATATTTCCATAAAATTGGTTATATTTTCAAACATGATTCCATCATTTTTTTATGTTCCCATTCTGGCAATGATTAAAATATTGATAATAATAGCAATGTTATGAATATTGTTTATGTTTCAAATAAGATGCTATCTCAAAAAAAGCGGTTATTATAACTGGTCAATAAAAATTAATCTATAATCAATATTATATCATATTTTATGCTTTTTGGAGAGGTGAAGTGATAATAAAACATGATCTCACTTTACGATTAAATATGCTTATATTTATGTTTTAGTACTATTTCAAATAAAAACATCGAAATTCAAACGTTTTTTGACCAGTTATCCAATTAATTAAATATTTTAATTAAAGAAATCAATTCATGAACAAATTTGAGTTCAAAAAACAAATATAGAAAATTGCCAAACTGGCAAAATTTCTATTATTGGCTGATTTTCCAACTTTTTGAAAGTAAAGCAGCTATTCGTTTATGGACAACGGAATAAGGATGCTCAATATAGGCATATACCGAACGCTTATTCCTCAAGATTTGATCGGTAATTATTTCCCAATTTGAGATAACATATATCGATTTCCATTTCACATAAAATCACATGGTCACTAATGAATTCATTTCCAATATCCAGAATTCATAATTCATGCCCATATCATCGTTTCATATCTTTAATGCAGCAGTTCACCGTAACGCTTTCCACGTTGATTACACATTGACACTAAATACATTGTTGCATTAATAAGAATTGATAGAATACAAAAAATTCAAGTTTTTGATCCAATCAAAATCAAAATGCAAAATTATTCTTTGCAACTACAATTATGTCAATCATAGACTTTTCTGATGCATCTTGTTTGTAGCAACGACATGTTACTGTTATGACATTTCCAATATCTTCATATAATCAAAAAAGAACTAAATCATTTCATTATTATGCTACATATTCGTATTGATGTAGTATGCTTTAACATATTGACCGATTCCGCACTTTAATTTTATATTTTCTTTATTGTTTTTATTTTCATGGCAAAACTAGATATAATGCATCATATAGCAATAAATAATCTTACCACAACTTGAATAAGTATTCATTCCATTTATTAAAATTTTTCGGAGAAAATATAACTTAATTCGAATGTTTTCTGTAATATATTATGCATACAAACATATGTTATTATGATAATTTTGGGTAAAATGTTCTAAAGAACCAAGATTTTGTATAAAAATTCCATAAATGATATGTTTACAATAATTAACAATAATATAACAGTTGTTTGGTCAAAATATGACTTTCGTGTAATGGACAAACTTTGGTGCTTTCATTGATTGACGAAGATTTTCAAATCTTTCACGATGCTCTCTTTGAAGGTCCTTGTTGATTCCACTGTCAACAATTCTCATAGCAGATGCACCTTTTCCTGGAGAATAGCCAGAATATTTAATATCTGACTTTCTTGTCAATGCAAGGTTAACCTGACCGGTAAGTTCTGGATCACTTGTTGGAAATGCAACCTCCCAGCCACTGCCTTCGCACTCAAGATTCGTCACAGCGCCATCATGCGTAACATGCATAAATGATTCTTTGATCATCGACTTCTTCAACGACATTTCGAATGGAACAGTGACGGATAGTGATGGTCTATCGTTCATTTCCAAAAACTGCGGCTCCATGTTTTCATCAATCATTATATCAATGCCAAGAATATGATAAAACTTTCTTGGTATTGTATTCTTGATATCTTTCAAGCGGAACTTTTCTTCATCTGTCCTAGATGCTGATGGATCATTGGGCTGTTCCTCTTCTTCTTTTGTTTCAGCTGGATTTTCATTATTTTCCTTTTCTTCTTGTTTTGGCTCTTCAATAGTAACAACGGGCTGCGGTTGATCTGCTTTAGCAGTTGCTTCCTCTTCTTCTTCAAAAGAAGGCAAAACTTTCATTGTTTGAACTAAAGGCTGTTTAGTTGTCATATCTCTTGTTGGTGATAAGCTTCTTGTCTTACTAGCAGAAGAATGAAGTGATCTTGCGTTTCTTGTTGTTTTTGGCTTAATTAAGATTTTATTATCTAGTTTAGGTTCGATATTTTTAGGAAGTGTGGCCATAATTGCAGGATACAATCCAGCAATAGTTAAGGCTGTTAACCTTTTGATCTTCTGCCAGATAATTTTCTCATTTGCACCAAATCTTTTGAAAACTTCTGAGGCAAGCTTCGTGAAGTCTTCAGGATTCTTCTTGCTCATTTTGTTGACTGCTGTATTCGTCAAATGACAGAATTGCTTGTTTTTATTTTGTTTTGAAGGCGGTGAATAGGGTTCTGTGCAAAATCTCGCGATCCCTTCCTTATAAACGAAGATTGTGAGAGGATCCAATGATGCTACAAGCACAAATATACGAAAATCAAATTTCAAATTATCGAGAAGAAATGGAAGAATATAAAGCTGCGCAACTGATTGATCCATGACCTCTTCGGCCTCATAAACAGAGTTGATCAGTACAATACCCTTGCCACATGATCCATTCTTTGGCTTTACAACCCAAGTCGGTGCCTGATTCATTTTGGAGCAAAGACTCGCGTGCATTCTTTGGAACTCAGGGTAGTTATTAGGAAGTATATACGTAGGAGGATAAAAGTTGAAAGCCGATGGATAAATTTTTCTTGCTTTATTTAATTCTTGAAATAGAGTCGATTTAAAGCATAAATAGTCCATACACGGTATTTTGTTTGCTCTCTGGTAAGGAAGAAGTGATTCAGCGGTCTCCATTGTAATCAATCCGTCTATCCACATCAGAGGGGGATGTCTGTCAGGATTAACAGGGACAAGCCCTACTTCTTTGATGGCCCCTGTGGATGTAGGATAATGGGATCTGTCGTCGATCTCATCACCTGGCCGAATCATACTTTTTTTACAGAAAAATTGTTATAAAAAAAAATAATCGTCATTTAACGTACAGTTGGAAATAACCGATACAACTTTACAAGACAAAAATAGTTTACAATCTGACAACCCTCCATTATTGTTCATTCAATTTTTGAAAAACTTTGTTCAAATTTTGATTCAAGTTTTTGCAAACTTTTACACGCCACTATGATACTAAAAACTTAAATTCCACCAAGATATTTAGTGCATCATAACAAGAAATAATAAGGATTTCATACAGATCATGTAAAATTCTGTTTTCTCATTCTTGCTTAATATTTATGTAAAATATAGCAATTTACTTATAATTTGTTAACTGAATAAAAATTTCCATCATTTTTATTGTAGAACAATGATGGGCCAGAATTTGATGAGAAAACACAGAAACTGATTTCAAAATCACAATTACCATTAACAATAATCCCATAATTCTCACCTTTTTTGTTGATAGCGTTATCGATTGGCTTTGATGTCAACACGAAGACACTATTTGGCCAATCTGCACTATCTATAACCTTAGAAACAAGAATCAGAAACTTAATAAGAATGAGTGGAATCCATGAATTGTAATTATTTATCCTATTTTTAATAATGATTTTTACTATAGTAATCAATGAAGAAAAATAAAATGAAGTAATTTTGGTATCGTAATAGTTTTGGAAGATTTGGTATTGACATCGAAAGTGACAAATATTGTCGGTAAAAATACTTCCAGATTGATTTTATCGAGAGAGGAAATTTTATTGTAAGTTTCGTGCATTGTTGAATGTGACTTTAGCGAGATTCGTGCACACCTCGAAGCATCGAGGAGGAATCTCTTTGACCGAGCTCTTCTCCATGTTGACTTCTGTGATCGTCTCATCCCTTGCGAACAAATTAATGAGCACAGCTCCATTGATTGTAACGAGTCCTTTCTCATTTGTCTTGAAATCCAAGAATTAGAGAACTTCATTAACTTTGCCTTAGGAGCATCATTGATTCTAATTGATTTCAGAATTTTTATCGATTTACAAGCAATTTTAGTTCATTACTGTCTATTATAACATTTCATATAACAGAAATAATATTTTTATAATCAGAACATTGAAAAAATTCAAAAGAAAACAACTTTCAATGTATATTTTAAGTCCAATGATATATCAAATGTAATCTTTGTGTTAACAAAATGCATCAATTTATTGTTTTCTTAATTTGGATTTACAATGGAAGCACGTGAATGATTTCTCATATTCGCTCAATAGGGGGTTTACTCGGTAAAAATAACAAAACTCAAACGAGTCAACCGGGAAAAAAAAAATCGAAATTATAAATTTACTTTACAAAAAAATTACGTGACAAAATTAAAGACGTTTATTGATTAGAAAAATGAATTTTAGCACGCTTGCTGATGATTTAAACGCGACTGCTGATATTTGCGACAATATCATCACAACAGACCAAAAGGACCAATTGGGAGCTCTAAGCCAGACAATTGAGTATCTCCAAAGCGTTATTCAGCAAAAAGATAAAATTATAACAGATTTAAAGAATAACATTGACGTCATTGAAGAAAATACAAATAACTTCCTTTCATTTTTACTAAAAAATTCGGATGATGACGAAAGAACAGAATTAATCAATAATTTACAAGAAGAAGTAAACTACGAAGCCAAGTATTCTTCACTATTCCAGCTACTTAACATCGATTACACAAGTATTAAAAAGGATAAAGACGTAATTGAAAGATTAAGAGCTCAATTATTCGGTCACGCGCTTCTTCTCGTTAGAATAAGCACCCAGGCAGAGTACAGGAACCTTCTTCTCATGGATGAGATGCCAGAAAATACAGAAATCAATTCACAAACAAAAGATATAATTTTCGAGATGGCTCAGCGAACAGACAACTTAATTAGACAAGTTTCAAGAAGTGAAGTCAATCCTACACCATATGGATCTATTGCAAACGTTCTTGGCTGTGAAATTGACCTAAATGAAAGAATTACAGTTATTAAAGAGTTTTTAGAACAAGAAGACATAGATCAGAAAGAAATGCAAGATATGTTATTACAAGAAGCAACAATAACATCAATATTAACGAATTATTCCAATCAATTAATCGAAAAAATGGGAGAACTCGCAGCAAACAACAAAGATCAGCTGAAAGGCTTCAAACACAGAGATATGGAGATGAAACAAGCCTTACAGCCGGTTTTCGACAAATTGTGCAAAGCTTTTGGCCAAAATAATCTTGATTTTTCTTTCAAATCGTTAATCGACAAAAGCGAGCAACTGGCTGATGACCTTATCATGGCAAGAGAACGTGCTGGAATTACCGAAGGCTTATTCACAAACTACGTCGATTTATGCGATCGCGCAATTTACAAACTTTCAAAACGCTTAAAAGTCACCCAGAGATTGTTATCCAGACAGACTGAGCAGATAGCTAAAGGAGCATCAGGTAATGAAGGCGTTTGGGTGAAATGGGCCCAAAATCTCTATGCTGGGCTGATGGGATTCGAAAATAAGCCTCCGAATGATGTAGATTTGAGAGTTGCCATTGAAGAAGCTTGTCTGACATCAGTAGGCAACAGGAAAATCGTTGATCGTGTTAATTCTCTCAGAAAAATTCCTGAGAAAATCGAAAAACCAAGTTCAATGAAATCAATGATTTGCACAACGATTTTCGCAAAGAGGGTCGCTAAAGCTTCTGGACACTCACCTGTTTATTAATTTTTACTTAATTTTCAAATTTGTTAATTTTATTTTGTTATTAAAACCCGATTTTCATTACAAACATACTTTATCCTCACATCAAACCATCAAAATTCAATTACAAATTTTGTAATATTGATACTTTAATTTCCAAATTTTATTTTAGCGGCAACAATATTTTCTGAATATGTTATTGAGCTAAATTGCTATGATTTTATGACATTTTTGTAGTTTAAATGACTGAATATAAAAACTTATAAAATTTCAAATTTATTATTATAAAATGAACATTAAAGATTATGTTGACCAGAACTGCTTGCCTGGTGTGATTTCGATTTCGCCGAATGGCTCATCTTGCTTGACATTAATTTGTCCAGTAGATTTCAAGACGAGCATCTGGTAGAATGCTCTTGCTGCCTGTCTCCTTGATGAGCCAGAGAAAGCATCGCTGAAGGTTGTTTTCTCATCTTCTTTGTCTCTGATGACATCTCTAAATTTGTTGAGTGTGTTGATAGTTTCGTGTGTGAATGAGTCCTCAGCCGTCCTCCTTGGTGTCTCCTCGACAACGAACTTGAGGTTAGGGAAAGGAGAAGCCAAAGGAGTCAAAACTGGACGCGGCATTCCAATGATTTGGTCATCATCATCCGACTGTCTCTTATCGCTTGGAATGATGATGTCGCTGTCCGACGGCATCGGCGGCTGGTTGTCCATCTCGCTCGACTGCTGGACTCTCGCTGCTCTGTTTGTTTCGACTTCTGGGATCTCAGCGTCAGAGTCAAATCCGCCCAAACCAATTCCGACATCAGACTCGAAGTCATCTCCTCCTCTGTTTGTTTCTCTGTCTGACTGCTCGCGTCCTCTCTGCCTGGACTCGGAGAAGAGGGAGTCAAGTTGAGAGTTCGTGACTGTGTGAGTGACAGCCTCGTTTGTGACTGTACGCCTTGTCCTGCGTGTTTGGCGACGGTTGTTGGAAAGCATTGTCTGGTTGTCGATGATGACTTTCTTCTTGCGAGTTTTCTCTTCTTCTGTCTCTGGCTCTGTTGTAGCGTCTGTCTCCGACTGCACTGGCATTGCTATTGTTGGCTCGTCGTCGTCCGCTGGAATTGGGATGTCGTCCACGTCGTCCCATGTAGTTTCTGGGACTTGAATTTGGCGGGAAGGAGTTTGTCTGGCGGATGGCTTCGTGCTGTTGCCCAGGGATTCGTTGTCGAAGTTGAATCTGATTGGCGTATCAATGACTTGAGAAGAGAAAGAGGATGCTGCAGCGGAATCATCAGTTTCGACTTGAGAAGGTTCTGCTGTCTGGAATGAGATTTTTGGATGCTGGACAACGAAGTATTCCTCTGGGTTTGCTGTTTTGGCCCATTCTTCTAGATTTACTGCTGGCTCGATTGTTAAGTCAGAAATATCTGTTGTAATAGTGATTGTTTCGTCTTTTGAGTTCTTTCCTGTTAAATCAATTTGTCCTGGCTTGAATGAAAGTTTGATTTTAGAAATTACGTCTTCACAGTCGGTCAACATGTATTGCATTTTCTTAGAATAGACAACAACGAGACCCTTAAGAAGCATACCACTCAACCTAAGCACTAAGTTGACTCTTTCTTCCTCCATGATCTGTTTCGCCAAAGTGGAGATATCTGTAGCCAGAATCATCTTCTTGCCGAGCTTATCAGTGGATGTTCCAGCAATCCAAACTGATGAGAGTGGGCCTTTCTTAAGGATTAAGTCTGTAACAGAGTTCATTATTTGATTTTGGCGCCAAAAAAGTAAACTTATCAATTTTTGGTAAATTCCCGCAAAATTATTAAAACCGAAAAATTATACAATATAACATATGTAAATGCTAATTTGATGATTTATTTCAGTTTTGTCATGTAAATATGAAATATGTCATGTAAAATTATTTTGACATGTAAAATTTATTTTTTATAACGCGTTATAATTATTAAAACACGATTAATTATAACTAATGCATAAACAAATTTAACAATATTATGGCTACCAATTCTATATAAGATAGTACATATACATCAATTAAATATGAATAATACTTCCCAATATTTATATCTTTAATCATAGCCTCATGTTCGATGCATGATATTCTAATATAATTGATGATATGTAGAATGCTGTGAAAATACCATAATGCCATGAAGATTAGAATGAAAGATTTAGTTATGTTTCATGTTACATGTCGTGTAATTTTGTCACTTTTGTTGAAAGAAAACGTATTTTAATGGAGAACAAACGTGAAGCATTTCGCAAATATCTTGACGATGGTGGCGTGTTAGATGCATTAACAAGAGTTCTCGTCGCGTTGTACGAAGAGCCAGAAAATCCAGAAGCTCCATTAGAATATATTAAACAATTTTTAGGATCACCAAACGGAATTGACGTTGAAAGTCTTCAAAATGAGAACAAGGAACTTGAAGCTCAAGTCCAGGTTCTCGAACAGAGAGTTGCAGAGCTTAAGACACAACTAGGCATCACCGAATAATTTTATTAATCATTTTATCATTATTTGTACTTCTTTTAAATTTTACTTCCTCTATAAATTCTCTATGTAGAGTTTGAAAGTAATGTTCTAATAAAACTCAGCTTTATTTGTTAATATTTCTTTTTATTTAAATTCAATTTTCATTTTCGACCCAATAAATAGGATAACTATAACGCACTTCATAATTTTTTTATAACAAATAATTATTCCAATATTCAGTGGTAAAATATATTTACATGACAAAATATATTTTCATCAATAAAATGACTCATTCTTTTATAATATTAAATATAACATGACATGACGTACTTAACGCCGATAATGCTAGTATTATAAACAAATTACTTTCTATTTGCATGAAATATTCGCAAAAAATATAAAAACGTGACAAAAGCTAGTCAATATCATTTCAAATAACAAAATTAACAGCGGAAAATGAATATTTTCCACATAAAATATGTATCCATTTGATATAACATATTCGAATCCGTGAATATATTAAAATCTAGTATGATATTGAACTTCATTTGACATAACTATGCAATTCAAATATTAACAGCTTTTATTTTATAAATAACAGTCTCTATTGTAATTTAGGAAGTTCTGGACGTGGAATATTATCCGGTTGAGGTTTCTCCTCTTGTTTTTGTTGTGGTTGTTCGTGTTTTTGTTCTTTTTCTTCCTTTTCTTTATCATGTTCGGCTTTTTCTTTATTTTTCTCTTTGTCCTTTTCTTTATCTTTCTCTTTCTCCTTTTCTTTTCCTTTTTCACGCTCTTTAGCACGCTCTTTCTCGCTCCTGCTCGCACTTCCATGCATTTCTGGCAAATTGATTTTATCCAATTTATATGGATTCAAATAGTCATAAAAATTAGCATGTTCCTTGAAATACGGATGCTCCAGGATAGCCAGCGGTTTTGGCCGCTTCGCTGGATCATATCTAAGCATTGCGAGGAGAAGTGGAATTAAATTGTAAAATTCGCGCGGAAACTTCTGTTGTAAATGATTCTTCAGATTGTTTGGTGGAGGAAAAGCGTGTCTATCCAAATTTCTAAATAAATCGTGTTTTTGGAAATAAGATTCTTCGGGAAAACCACAGATTTTGATGATAGTTTTAAGCTGAGCTGGTTCGCTGTTTGTATCTCTTGTGTAAAAGAGTGGCTCTTTCATGATTAATTCGTAATAAATGCAAGCAGCGGACCAAATATCAACTTCGATGCCATATGATGTATTTTGGAGAAGAAGTTCAGGTGGCCTGTACCACTGTGTGATAACTTTGTATGAATAGCGTGGATTTGCCATTCTTTCTCGTGCTAAACCAAAGTCACCTAATTTTAGTACGTTATTTGCGGTAATAAACATATTCGATGGCTTTAAATCTCTATGTATAACGCGTTGTGTATCAAGATATTGTAAACTAACCATTAATTGAAATTGTATTGATTTTATAAACCGATCACTTAGGCGTGGGACATGTTGTCTATGCAGCAATGCACTCAAATCATATTCACAGTACTCGAGAACAAGATAAATTGTGCCTTTGCAGCATAAAACGCAATATAATCTTACAATATTTTCGTGATTAAGTTTTTGCAGCAATTGAATTTCGCGTAATGTTGTCTTGGTAAAACCATCTTCTTCAGTAACCTTTTTGATTGCTTTTAAAGCGACTGGTTTATTCGTTGCTTTTTCTATGCATTTTTGAACAGTCGCGTACGTTCCTTTGCCTATATCTTCGACTATGGTGTAATAGTCTTCAATAGACGAAATCTCTTTTACCATAAATGGCTTTTTCAGCAATTCCGTCATTTTTTTATATTTTTACACTTAACCTTATTGCATGTCTAAACTAATTTTAGATTTTTCTCGTTTTGTGTAAGACAAAAACTAATATTGGAATAATAGATATATTATTTATATTGTATATTATATAATTAATTGTGTTTTGTCCGATTTATAATTGACAAAATAGACTTAAAAACTCAAAAATTTATCCAATGAAAATAACCTTAAAATCTATAATTATTTTTCCTGCATTTTTCTCATTATTTTTAAGACATTTCGGTAATTTTCTTTTATCAAAATAATATATTCGTTGTTATATATTTATTTATTATGATTGCAAGTGAAAATTATTTGGAGATGATGAGTTTTTGATGAAAAAATTTGTTCGTTTCTAGAAAAATATAGCATTGTCGTTAAAATGAAAAATAACTATGTTTCAATATGTCTATAATATATAGATGCGTTTTGTCGATTTAAAAATTGATTATTTTTGGAAAGAAGATTAATTTAATTTACGATGTAAACAATATGAGATCAAAAAGACGAAAGTTTGTCTTCCGTAGTCGAAATAAATAAGATCCACAGGTTTGTTTTCTTATAAATTAGATGTATCAAAATTTTCATCAATATGTTCCTGAGTTTGATGAGGATCTTCATCCTGCAACCTTGTTGGAAGCAGTGTTGGCATTCTGGGCAAATCCATGCCATCTTCCCACTTTGTGAGAGAATGATTTTGGAATAAATCGTCTTGAATGCCCAAACTCTCGATATCTTCTAGATAAACTTCCTGCGCATCGATATTTGAATATCCGGAAGAAATATTTCTAACTGAGCGGAATAATATCGCAGAAGCACAAGTAATAAAGATATCTGAGAACTCACTGATGAAGTCCAAGCACCAATAAGGGAATGCATCGATAAGCCACGTGAACATAGTATTTGTATGTATGAAAAATAGATAAACAAGAACAAAACCTTCGTATTTGTGATAAGTTAGGAACTGATGGTAAATTGGTGTTGACGATGGATCTATTCCCCTTTGGCTGATGACGTATAAATGGCCTTTGATCATTAATTCGATTTTATTAATATTGCGAATAATATTTCTTGTTAAAACTATGAGTGTTAAGAGCTGCACAATCACGAATGCAATTGCATAGTTAGAAAGATTGATGTTACTGTTAATTGCTGTCACTGCAAACAAAATTATTGAAAGAATTGCCATCTTAAGAATATATAGCTTGCTGTATTCAGGATTGATAATCTCCCAGCCTTGTGAGCCAAGTAATATGGCCATTAATATCAAAACGCGGCCAATAAAGAAGGCTGTTATGGATAATTCACGAAATGGCGTGTGATCATCTGATTTATCATTGTGACGCAGCTCCAAGTATGAAAATATTGTGTTAAGGAGGAGGAATAATGTACTTGTAAGTACTATCATGTTATATCTTGAAGCATTCTTATGGAATTTGAAAATATTCAAAAACATGAACAAAAATACTGCAATGAAGCATGCCATTGTAAATGGTTTGATATAGAATGATGGAACCCATCTCAAATCAAGCAAAGTTTTCGGATTAGCGAACTTTGTGACTAAAGTATATTTTGTATCTTTTGAAATCACATTACACAGCAAAAGAACAGGTCTAAGTAAAACCTTATCAGTTGCAGTTCCATTCCACTCAATGGTTTTAATTGAACTTGTAAATTCGAATGTTTTATTGAGATCTGATAAATAATCTGTTGTCTCGCATGGATTTTGTGTGTCAATGCTTTTGATGTTGAATTTAATCATTACTTTTGTCGTTGTTAAGAAAAACATTAGTTTTGTATTCGGCTGATCACAAGTCATTTGAAATGAGTAGTTTCCTCCTTTATCAAACGAAAAAGAGGGTAGATGCGTTTCTAGTTTTGTGACTGTCCTTGTCGTTTTATGATAAAATCCTAAAGAAAACAAGAAAAACATTTTTTACAAAATAGGGTCTTGAAAAATAAAACAGGGGTTTATATTAAAATTATCGGAAATAGGGTCTAACAAAAATTTCCAGGGGTCATTTAATTAAGTCATGTTCAGTTCTTCAATTTTTTGATATTTTTAAAACATCTATGCTATAATATATCTATTTATCGTGTTTTTGGAAATTTATTTTACGAATTGATTATTGCAGGGCATGATTTTTTATTTTTTGGGATTTTCACATTTCATTATTTATCGCTCATTTTCTGCAATATTGATGTACGGGACATTTACACTACGAGTTTTGCAATTTTAATTTAGTTTTTCCATTATTCGATTATGAGTGTTGAAATTCCATCGATTCAACAGATGGATTTCATTACCAAGCTCTCATTTTTTCAGAACCCAGAACACCTTATGGTGGCAATACAAGATTTAGCTACAGGAGCTGTTTCCGAAAATACAATTGCTTATCTTCAACTAATCAATTATTGGGTTACATCTAAATGGGCCCAAATTAACGAGTCAGATGTTGTCAGACAGTTACACGTGTTATTATTTCAAACAATAATTCCCTTTTTTTCAAATTACCCTCCTGAAGTTCAAAACCATGTTTCTGCATCTCAGGCCTCTTTCTTTATTAACTTACATCAGTCAATGGTTGATCTTTTCGCATGGATTTTCAATCAAAATTCGGATTTACTGATTTTATTCATAAAACATCTCTCAAAACGCCTAAATAGCTATATTCCTACGCAAATAGATCAGCTGCGAAACCTAATCGAAATAATCAATCAAACTGGAATTGCTGGGCAAATCGGTCAATACGCTTTATCCATTTATTCATCCAATCCTGAAGGATGCTTCACGATTACAGACTCAATCGCACCATGGGCAAATCCCAAATGGATTATGGAAGATTCAAATTATGCAATTATAAATAATTGGCTTGAATCGCCGCCAACCTTTAACCACGCTTTGTTCTTGTATCAATATGCAGTGGCTCACACTGCGCCTGAGAACAGATGTGAAATATTTATGAAATTAATCCCATTAGAAAGATTAAATGAAGTTATGCATGGAATTAACAATGAATCGTGTGTGCAGCAGTCATGCGAATTCTTGTATTATGTGTATAAGCTTCTTACACCTGAAGAAGGAGCTCAAATTATTCAATTTGCAAGTTCTTTGATAGCAGAGTTCACTTGCACAGCGCATATCATCCTTAAAATATTCCAGATAACTCCAACTCCAGTTTTTCCGCCTTTGGAAATGATTGGATTTTGCTGGAACGCGATTTGCCAATATACTACGATTATTGATGTGCAGCACCTTTCATCTTTTATGGCTGTTGAAGAACTCAGCGGCACATTAATGGTAGCAGCTATAAACGAAGATAAAGAATCTTGTATGGGATTAATCATGCAAATGTTCGTAGACATTGATGCTACAGAAGACCCACAGCGTTTCCTTGCGCAAACATCGCTTTACAGGCTTCTGCGTAACTGCGGCGTTCGTGTGCCAGAAGAAAAAGAAATCGTCAACAGTTTCATGGCGATTTGCGAAATAGAACCAGATGTAATCGCATCAAATGCGAGTGCCACGTGTGCCTTGTTGAACCTGTTCAAGCTCGCCATAACAAACGGCTTGGCTTTCGCTCAGCACAGAAATAAACTCGTCATGACTTTCCTAAGATTTGTAATTGCAAGCGGCGCTGATGCCGAAACAATGGCTAAATTCGAGCAATTGCTGCCTTCTTTCTTGTCAAACTACGGCGCTCATTTCGAGTGGAGTGAAGATGTCCTTGAAGCATTAGTGACGACAGAAAGTATTAAGCGTGCTGAAGCAGCAGGCATTGCGATAAGTGCCATGCAAGATCCAGAGATGAAAGATTCTTGTGCGTCAGGTGCAATCGAAATTCTTCAGAGCAACATCGACATTTCAAATCCGGTTCCAGGAGTAACAGCTTTGTTAGAGTTTTGTGTTGCCACAGGTGGAATAGATGCTGAAGACATTGTCGCGATTTCTCTGCCATTGACAGCTGACGACTCCATTCACGCTTTGGTGATAAAGGCGCAGCGTCGAGACCCTGAGTTTCCGAATTTACTCGCTTCTCATGTTGGCTCTATCAGCGGGCCTCTTAGCTTAGCTACAGTTATGGCTAGCATCCCTCCAATCAAGCAGAAGTGGCAGGGAGACGGATTTAAGGAATACATGCAGGGATTCTTCGAAGGAGTCATGCCGATGGCGACAGCAGTCATGGAATTCTTCATGGTCGGTTATTATGGACCAGAAGAAGCGGAAGAATTAATCAGGTCAATGGACACTGCGATTGGCTCAACAATGTCTTATCTAAGCGAAGAACTAGTTAATGCAATAATAGATTGGATAATACCACTGATGATGTCTGCTATTGATTATCCGGGCTTGTTTGCAGTGATGAGAAGAACATTGGAAAACTTAGTCATGCATTCTAAGCAATATCTTAACGCTTTAGTTAACGTTTCTTTCCTTTCTATTCTTGGATCTTCGTTCGATCCTAGTGTTCCTGCAATGCGTGGACTTGTCAGTGACGCAATTGTCGGCCTGAGAAAGATGAGGAGATATGCACAGGATTTGCCATCTTTCATCAATGATGCGGTCATTTCTATCGGATTTACTCAGGAAGAAGCCGCCAGACTCAACGAGATTGTCAACATGAGACCATCGAAAGCACTCGATGATAAACTCACACAGCTACTCCAGTTAGTCTGGAAGCATTCTTTCAGAAATTATTGAGAAAAATAATATATTTTGTTTGTTTGTTTTTATAAATTACGTTTATTCAATGAAACAGTTAGCTTTTTGATATATTTAAAAATTAGCTAAGTCAATTTCTGATAATTACTGCTTTCTTCAAGTTAATTATTGAATTAAAATAGGTGAAACTTGAATATTTTGGATGATAAATAGTATTCTTCTACACTTTTGATGAAATAGAAATGTTTGATATTGGAAGAATTGCATTAATTCATAGTTCTAGATTTCGAAAATTAAATAATGGAGCAAAACAGAATCAAATTATAATAATATGATTTTATTGTGGTAAAATTTCTAAATTGGAGTATTTTAGTTTAATAGAACCAAGATGGATTTTTGGAAAATTTTAAAAATAAATGTATGTCAAAAATACACAAAGAAAATTTGTTTAATCAATAATGTAGTTGCAGATATTAACTAAAAATCGATTAATAATTTTATACCGAATATTTTCTTGTAAACATTACAAAAATTCTAATAAACATTAAAAATAATAGTCAATTCAAAAATATTTTAATTATAACCATTATAGAATTAAATAAACAAAAAATCAAAAATACAAACAAACCTCTTCAAAAAATTCATATTTTAAATAATAACAGTTAATACAATAATAAAATATACAACAATTAAAAAAAATTCAAACAGACTCTTTCAAAAAAAATTCAATATCATTTTTAATAATAACAACTATTATGATAATAAAACCAAAAATCAAAAAAAAAATCCAAACAGAGTCTTTCAATAAAATAATCGTCAATTCAAAATCATATTTAATAATAACAACTTTCATGATTATAAAAATCAAAAAATCCAAACAGAGTCGTTCAAAAAATATCAAAAACAAAATAAATAATCACATCTAGAAGGAGATAAAAGGACTAAAATCGAAATTGAGAGGATGGTTATTTTCTTTCTCAAACCCAAAATCTATAAAAATTTACAAAAAAAAAATGAGTGTTGACAGTCTTTCGGATCAATCGGACCAATCGGACAGCGAAAACTGGCCCATTCGGAAGTCTCTGGGCGGCCTCTACAAGCAGGCGTCCGAGGAAGAGGATTTCGACAGCTACAGGATAAACGACGACGATGAAACTGAATTTAATCTGAAATTCGATAATAGAATTCACTCAACACCATTTCAGGCATTCGACGACGACATCTCTCAGTCATCGCAATACGTTGATACGCTATCCATGACTCCAGATGGCGTGCAAGTTCACATGAATTCGATAACTCGACTAATTCCAGGAAAATCGCAAAATAGGAAGTTCATACATACTTGGGAAGACCTGTGCATCGTCAATACAGTAGAAGCAGAGCGAACACTCCAAAATTTCTTCACATCTCAATATTACAAGTACGCAAAATGGGGTTCTCCGGCCCAAAAGACGCAGGTTGACGTCAATATGAGTAACACTGTCCGACACTATGGCTCTTCAGGCAATAATGCGCTCAGAGTCTTTCATTATATTGGTTTAGGATTTCCATCGCCAGAAAACGGAAAAATCTGCATCAAAGACAACGGTTTCTCTCCAGATGACTGGAAATCAATGTCAGAAATTCGACTACTCATACAATCGAATATTCATTTTATTTTCGACTGCGACAGGGCAGCATCACTCGCTGAGGCCCTGACGGCAAAGAACAAGCAATACGAAAAGTACTACTTCTCACAAAACGTAACCGCGATGTTTGCTTGCGGCTCAAATGATTATCTTCACATTCCAGAGACTTTGCCGCAAGATATTTTCACGTGCATTCTTCTAGACCCAGAGAAATCGATAAGATCGCTGATACATAACTTAGACAACGTTAGCGATTCAACATTAAAATCTTTGATAAATATTTTTACGGAAAGCATTGCTAGAGACAGTTTACCGCATTCGATGTTTCAATCTTACTTTACTGAACCAGAATTACTCAGTGCTTTATGGAGGCACTTCATACTCGCGCAGAGATTGATGAAACAGTTTGGAATCACTGTTCATTCGATTCCTGAGATTCCAGACTGCTCAGAACACCACCTATGGCAGCAATTCGAGTATGCTTTGAATTGTCGGCCCGATTGTCAAATTTCCTCAATCACAGACCTTCACAGATCGCAATTTTTGACTGTCCACAAGCCTTCCAAGACTATAAGGGCCTTTATTTCAACGTTAATTAAAAATAATGACCTGTATGAAACAATTATCGTAGATATCGCGAAATTTATGAAGAGGTCGCCACATATGTGTTCAAAAATGGCCCCATACTTGGAGTCTAAATACATCGCGCAGAATTTAATCACACAAGAAAGATCAATTAATGGATCTCGTGCTTGGAACATTGTTATCAGTGGAATTCTTCTCGCAGAGCCGGGAAACTCCAATCCAATCGCGAGGACTTTGGATGGAACAGGAATAATGGACTCTGTGAAGAATCCGCAAACAGATGATATTTGCAGAAGATATTTAGTGTCAACAGTTATAGTATTAGGCGATGGACAGACTCATCTTCGCGGCCTTTTAGGCACCGACTCAAGTATTCACGCGTATTTTCCTTATATTTTAGAATCAACGACTCCACCGGAAACAAGACTTTTATACTGCGCATTAGTGCAAGCTATCCTCTCTAGAAGCCATGCAAGACCTTCAGATACCGGAAAATCGAGAATTCATAGAATCGGCCAATTATTGCTCAAAGAAGAATCTGCTTTATTCAGAGCTGTCGGTGTCTGCATCCTTGCTTCATTGATGTTCCACAATGCTGATGGTTTCAACTCTGATCTGTTGAATCTCGCATTGCCGGCCGTTTTAGACGGATCTTACAGAGTTAGACTACCATTAATCGCTATGATTCACAGATACATCGAATTAGGCGGCAAAGTCGGCTCCAGCAAGTCAGCTGATGTAAATAAAATTATTAATAACGGACTCGAGGATCCAACAGAGTATTTAAGCGACATTATCTCATTCTTGACCAACGATCCATACGATGAAGCGAGAACCAAAGCTCTAGAACTACAATCAGCCGAGAAAAACGAAGATTCTCTCGCAGAAGAGAAACTGAGGGAAGCAGTCGTGTCTTTGCAGAGAACAGTACACTGCTCATTGTTCAGTGAAGGAGACACTAACAGAAAAGTCAAGAAAGAAATTCGCTACACAGATGAAATAATCAACGGAGGAAACCTAGAATTGTTGGAGACAATTTACAACAACGACTGCGGCTCTATTTCTTCTCTTAAGTTTTCTAGGGACCACGACGGTGTCATCTGCGGCTGTGCAGGTGGCACTGTCGTGTGGGGCAACTACAACTGGCACCCAGCGAGCTCCACAATCACAGACGTCTGCCATATTGGAGGTAATTGCATCGCCGCTGCTTCTTCGCCCGGAATTGTTTATATATTGAAGAAGAACCACGAGAAGCCAGTCGACTGCTTCCAGGCTGGCATGGAGGGCGACAGAGGAGCAAGGACACTGATATTAACATCGGATGAAAAGCCAAGCGACGTCTTCATATCTACTGGTGGAACAGAAATTGTCAGATGGGATTTGTCGTCACTAAAAATCACGCAAGTCATGAAACTGCATTCGCAGATATCGTGTGCTGCTAGGAATGATAACGAATTAGTTGTTGCTATGCGTGATGGCAGCATTCTTTCTTATGATACACGGATATCAAACAGCGAAAATCAAATCTTAAGAGAAACAACTGGAGGAAGACAAGTGATAAGAGTCGGATTCCACAAAAACTCTCCTTATTACGCTTGCGAAGGTGGACCATGCGTTTTCGTTGGCATGGGAAGGCAGAGCGATGTCCTAGCAAGAGCTAGTGATGTCATGATCCATCCAACATTAGATTTCGGTGTTGTTGTCGGCGGAGAAGTTTCCCTTGTTGATACTTTTGGCAAAAAGATTTCTGTAATGAATTCTGGTGCGCGTGGATGCAGGTGCTGCTTCGATGGAGAAAGACCACTTTCTGCTGTTGGAAATGTTGACGGTTCCGCCGCTATTTGGAGACTTCCTAATAATTTATAATTGTCTGTTTTATTTGTTTAAAATATTATGTCTGTTTTTTATAGTAACCAAAACCTTTTCAATCATACAAACATCATCTGCAAAATATATCAAAAGAAAAATTAAAAAAAAAATATTAAAATCTAAAACTAAATATTACGTTTTAATAATATTTTCGACTTATATATTGGATTTCTAGTTGAAATATAATGAAATAAAAAATGTATTTTTATGAAATTTTTTTTAATGAAGAACAACAAAATACGGTATTAATAACTGTATTTTGTTATTAATAAGACTGTTGGCGAAAGTCTGGTTCATCTTCAACAAAAGCAAGGAGATTGCGAATAGAAACAGGATCATATTCGACATATTCTATATTTCTCCACTTCAATTTCTTTGATCTGCGCTCTTGCTTCGATTCTTTATAAGGAATTCCATGATATTTCACAAGCGCAGTATTCCAACGATTCTTCACATTATTACCATTTCTACCTGGCAAAAAGTTTGAGATTTTCACCCAATGCGGGCCAATTTCCCTATATAACTCAACAATCAATTTATCTTCTTCTGGAGTCCACGGATCGTTAACAACCTTCTTGAATAAGTACTGGTTGTATCTGTCTCTGCATTGTGCAGCATTTTTACCTGGTAAGCATTAAGCAATTTCCTTCCACGAATGATCTTTTTTATTTCTCACAAGTTGTTCCAGCTGCACATCTTCTTCGGGGGTGAATCTTGTTTTCCTCTTCTTATATGGATCATCGTCGTACGTGTAGTCTGAGCTCATTTCTGGCAACATGATTTTTTAACCAATTTTTGACAGAACACATCGGATAATGCTATTGTATGAGTGCCTGATTTGAATGAAATAAGTAAAAATAAGCTATTTTTCAATTATATTTTTCAAATGATTCGACGATTATTTGGGATTCAATAAAATTTGAATTAAAGTTATAACGATCTTTTTTACTAATTAATTCATGTCTATTGCTGCTAGAAACTCTACTTTCTTTGTGGGATTTTTTAATTGTCAGATCACTATATCTTATTAAGTTGACATTAAAATAAGTTTATTATTTTATTGAGAAAACTGTATAGATATTAATTTTGCTGGTTGAGCACCAAATAATAAAACAAACAAATATTTTTGGATTCTCATTTTGCTATTGGAATATGCATATATGATTGAACATATTTATTGACATGAATGTATATAATACATATATGAATGACTTTTTGCAATTATTCAAATAAAATATGATTTTCGTATATCAATTTTTCATTTACGTTTAATTTCGCATGATAAACACATCAGCAGTTCATAATAATCATTCTCTAGTGTCAAAACTCGGTGGATTTTGAGATTAAAAAAATGCAATCAAATTTGTTAGTTTTTAGAGAAGAAGGGAAAAAGGGAAAGGCATGGACGCGGAGTTATCATCACCGGAGGCCCTGTTTTTTTTTTTTTTTTTTTTTTTTTTT